>JBBBDQ010001849.1:275000-315000 GCA_037127315.1 Ascarosepion bandense
TGCGAGAGAGGAAGCTGCAGGAGTAGAATTGTCGTCTGCATTTGGCTAACCTGACTGTGAATGGGTGGGACCCAGTTGCCAGTCTAGTTGCACGAGTAAACACCTGTTGAGGAGGCACCAGTGACTTAAGTTCGTCTGAGCAGAAGCCATGAAAGTATCTCCATGCTAATCCATGTTCTGCCATCTATTTACACAAACTCGTTTAGTTGATCATGGCTCCCCACGACCTCCTATCATTTGTTACTATAAGTAATGTTTGTCTTCTTACTATCTTTCCTTGTTGCTTTTCTGTCATCCATTTGAACTTAAGTAAGTTCGTCATGACTCTTCACAACGTCCTTTTCTTTTTCTTCTACTACCTTTTCTGCATTGTTAACGTTTTATAGTTTAAATTTAAAATTCCAATTTAAAATTTAAAGTGTCGTATCCCTTCAGAACGTAGGCAATCATGAACTTCCACTTGGCTCTGTCTCTTGTCGCTATCAATAATTTTTTTCTTGGTATCTCTTCTAAGCCCCGCTCCGTCAACCATTTGTTCAAACCTAACAAGTACGCCTCGCGCCGCTTTCTCCTGTCTCTACTTCCACTTATCCGACCTGTGAGTATCAAGTTCTCCAGACCATCCTTCCTCATTACGTTTCCCAGAATCCTCATTTGTTTATTCTTGATACTAAGTATGAGTTTTCTTCTTGTTTGCATCCTTTCCAACAGCTCATCGTTGCACACGTGCTCCGTTCATGGTATCACAAGCATCCATCTACGGCGATAATGACACTAAGATGTGGGGTTTGCAGGGAGTGAAAGAGAATGAGGAGAGTGTAGTGATGAGAACTAAGAAGAAAGGACAATAAAAGAGCAGATTCCAAGATGATAGAATATGGCGATAAGGGTTGCATTTAAAATTTTCAAAATTGTAGTTGACAGGGAAGCAAGAATTGGGAAGAGATATCAACAGACAAAAAGTGTGACAAAACGAATTATTAGAATAGAACTTACGGTTGCATTTAGATAGCTCGATAGTAAAATGATCAATCCTAAGTGCCAAACTAGTAGTGTTATATATCGCCGTACGACGACAAACAACAAACACGCATATATAAAAATATAAGGTTATATTTTTATTACTGACGACGAACCCGTGTGGAATAGAGAGTGGAAGAGTGAGATGCACATAGAATGGGTCGACGGGAGTGTATTCTTGCCGGTGGTGTCTCTCTGCTTCCACTGGCCGTTCTCTGCTGGCGAATCCGTGTGTCGAGGTCTTTATATAGTCTTCTAGAACCGGGACTTTCCTTCCGGTTTTGCCTCGCCCACGCAACGCCCACGTAATTCTAAGAGACACCTGATCTGTTTGCCTCCGTAGTCATTTCCGCCGCTGTCGGAAATAAGGTCAAACGACATCCGCTCCAGGCCCCGACAGGATGTATTTCTCAAACACCTGTCTTGTCGTTCGCTGACCCCTTCACCGACGGGAAACACCATCGCTTGCATCAACCTTCCTCGGGTGGGGCCAGATTGTTATATTACAGTAGTATGCTTAAATTTATGTAGTCAGGGAACCAGGAAAAAAGCTAATCAGAGTAGTTGCCATGAAAATATTTGTAGAAAAGACAGAGAGAAGACACGTCAAATTTGTGAGAGAAATTGAGATACCGAGTCAGGACTGATTACATTGCAGTTCCTTCTTTGGAGTTTGTCAAGAACCTCGAAATGAGTAGCAGGAGCACCAGACTTGATTTGGCAGTAATATTCAATTCACAGAGAAATGGTGGATTTGTAAATGCGCAAGATGGATTCTGAAGAGAAACAATTTTCTGGCACGACACAGTGACTCAACCTGTCTTGCACTAGATGCAGTTAAAGATTCGATGGGTTCGCTTCATTTCAGTTCAGGTGAAAACGTGAGCCAAGAAGGCGTAGTGTGTCAAGGAGTCTAGTATCAGCCATTTTGACGGCATACAGAACAGTTTCTCTATGCTGATTAAATGACAGCAGTGTTTTTAGTGATGGGGGCGTTAAAGTTAACAAGACATTTACTATCCCCGTTAACTACTGATTGGGGGTCCTTTTCAAGAGAAGCAACCAGGTTTAATTTTCAGACAGATTTGCTATTGAATATTAATAGCTGATAGAGATAGACACTTATAAACTATTTTGTTTAATCGTTTCACCCCCAGCAAGGCGATACCGCCACTGATGCGCAGGGTGCTACATAAGAGTAAAAGTTTAGTCAGAAGAAAAGTGAAGAGAAAGACGAACCAGTTACAGTGGGTGTAAGAGAAAGGGCAAGAGAAGGATGGGAACACAGGAGTGAAGACAGTTGCGAAGGTAGAGAGAAAGGAAAAGAACAAGATACACGGGGAGATGTAGAAAGGGCTGGAGTTACATAAGAGAGTTGAAGTATTAGGCATGAAGAGATTAAAGACAGAGACGAACCAGCTACAGGGGGTGAAAGAGATAGGGCAATAGAAGAATGGGAACACATGAGTGAAGACAGTTGCGAAAGTAGAGAGAAAGGAAAAGAACAAGATACACGGGGTGATGTAGAAAGGGCTGGAGTTAAATAAGAGAGTTGAAGTATTAAGCAGAAGGAGAGTGAAGACAAAGACAAACCGGCTACAGGGGGTGAAAGAGAAAGGGCAAAAGAAGGATGGGAACACATGAGTGAAGACAGTTGCGAAAGTAGAGAGAAAGGAAAAGAACAAGATACACGGGGTGATGTAGAAAGGGCTGGAGTTACATAAGAGAGTTGAAGTATTAAGCAGAAGGAGAGTGAATCAAGACAAACCAGCTACAGAGGGTAAAAGAGAAAGAGCAAGAGAAGGATGGGAACACAGGAGTGAAGACAGTTGCGAAGGTAGAGAGAAAGGAAAAGATATACAGGGTGATGTAGAAAGAACTGAAGTCAAGTGAATAAGAGATGGGAATTGACATTGCATTTTGCGTCAGGAATATGGAAGTGTATGAAAGGGAGTTCCACAGGCGGGAAGTGCGAGAAAAGAAGCTGATGGAGTAGTATCGGCTGGATTTGGTTGATTTAACTATAAAAGGTAGAGACCTTATTGCCAGTCTGGTTGCTAGAGTAAATTTTTGTGGAGGGGACACCACATCAATAGATAGAAAGATGATTAAATAATTATCGATAGGGTATTAAAACACCTTCACTGTAGATAAGAAAAAAATGATTATTTTATTTCATTTTATTTTATTTCACAGCTACAACCCACTTCCAACCAAAGAAACAGTTTCGGACAATTGAAGCAGTGGAAAAGTTTTGAACTTGAATAGCACAAACACATTCAAGTCATTCAAACAAATCAGAGACACAAGTCTATAACAAGTTAAGTCAAAAGTAATTTCCGTTTTGAGGAACCAATTGGTATGACAGATATCTAATTCTACCCAACGGTTACTTAAACATATTATAACTGCTGATGAAAAGTTGTTTGCATACAACAACGTTCACTGAATCCATTTTGCACATTTATAAATCTACCATCCGGCCCTACCATATCTGGTCGGGTGCTCCTGCTTTTGATCTTGAGGTTCTCGAAAAAATTCAAAGTAGGTCTTGCAATATAACCCACCTTCAATCATTTTCTCACGGACGAGATGTGACTTCCCTCTGTCTTTTCTACAAGTATTTTCATGGCAACTGCTCTGACGAACCTTTTTACCCTGGTCCCCCGACCACATGTATTTACGCGTGCTACTAGAATAGATGGATGTGCGTTGTGGTACAGTGGATATCGGCTCGGAACGAGAAATCGGGGAGCCGAGTTCGAATTCCAGTTGAATTCATTGCATTCACTTACGCACAAATACCCTTGGGAAAGGTATTAAACCGTCTATTCCTTCCAGTTATGGGTTAAATAACAGGACAGATTGGGTTCTATAGCCTTAGTCGACAACCAGTCTACCGTAGAAAGCAATGGCAACCTACTGCGGGATAATCTTCTGCCCAGTTATGTCTCGAAAGAGACATGATCGCCCAAGCGTGTTTCACGTATGGTACTTAACTGACTGACTGAATATAATAGTTGGAATAATGATTAATGATTCTACAGGGCATAAAGTGGGGGATCAGTTTATTACTTCATAACAATAGGAAACCGATCCCCCATTAATTACTACTTAATAATATAACACATCTTTTCCGCCTCTAGCTATGAGTCAAATAACAGGACAGATTGGGCTGTATAGCCTTGGTCGGCAACCAGTCTACCGCAGAAAGCAATGGCAACTTACTGCGGGATAATCTTCTGCCCAGTCAGTCATGTCTCTTTCAAGACATGATCGCCCAAGCGCGTTTCACGTCTGGCACTTAACTGACTGACTGACTAGAATAGAATAATAGTCCAACCCTTTCACCGTTGAAATGTAACCGTCTCTTCTGCTGTAGTAGTTTCTTTTTTCGCACTTCCCGAAAAATAAAACAAAAAACACTATTTACGTTATTCGGACTATTATCCTCATCTTTCTTGCCATTTGTACGACGTTTCGGCTGTTGTACTCTCCAGCCTTCTTCTGGTGCTAGGGATTTCGAACTGAACCCTTTATTACAATCACTTGGGTATGGGATCTTAGAAATGATGGAAACAAAAAGAAAATTAATACTGAGCATCAGGAAGAGACAGCTGAAGATGCAATGAGGAAGGAGGGCTTGGAAAACCTGATACTAACAGGTTAGATAGAGGGAAAAGAGACAGGGGAAAGCAGCGGATAATATATTTGAAGGACCTTTTCTGAAGGTTGCATGGTGTAACAGGCGAAGGCGTGCTCAGAGCTACCAGGTATAGGGAAACGTAGAAAGCCATGATCGCCTACATCCTGAAGAGACAGGGCACATAGAAGGAGGGGTATATCATTGTCATTCCATGCGTATAGCCTCTTTTGGTAGTCATGAGTTATTTCTTTCTAATCATCTAAATACTTGTTCACCACTGCTGTAGCCTGGTATTGAATTCATAACTTTTTGGTTAAGTCACAGGAATTAAGGACATATGGCCTAGTAAATATAGACGGTGGTTAGTTCCCGTGACTTATCCCAAAGAGTTGTGAGTTCAATACCAGGCTACAGTAGTGGTGAACAGGTAATTTAGAGGGTTAGTAGAGAGAGATAACTCATGACTACCAAAAGAGGCTTCGCATATAAAATATTTTAAATTTGTATTGTTTATTGAAAATCAGACTAAAACTACTGCACTGTATAACATATTACATCATAACATGGCTAAATATTTCAATAATTATTTCCGTTTTTAAGTAAATGATGGTTTATTTGATGACACAACGATTTAGTAATAATGTGCCTGTGCCGTGCAGCTTGTCCATATATAATTTTGTGAAGTTCCAGTAAATTATGAATTTGATAATATTGTGCTATATGGATTCTACTAATCACCGGAATTAAATTGCAACGCAACGATTTTGAACCTAAACTTAATCTTTAAACTCATTTCTTCAAAAAACGGTATTATTTGGGAAAATATATTTTGTGTCATTATTTATCATATAAACCCCAACTTTCAAATTGAGTGCAATTCCATGGCTCTATAGCTATATTTTTTTTAATCATTTCATCCCAAGAAAAGCAGAACTGCTACTGGTGCGCAGGGGGGTTACATAAGAGGTGAGTAATGAGAAAGGAGAATAAGTTACAGGGGAGTCAGAGAATGAGTAAGTACAGGATGAGAATACAGGTGTGAAGAGGGCTGCATGAGAGTAGAGTGGAGTGGAAAGGAAGAAGAACATGATACAAGGGTTGTCAGGGAAAGGATTTGATTACAAAAAATGGTTACTCATTGTAAAAGATTTGTTAGATAATAATAATTAAAAAAAGAAATAGATAAACATGTATATCTAATCTAAACTCATTTATAAATGGAGCTGTGTGTGTGTGTGTGTGTGTGTGTGTGTGTGTATCTGTGTGTGTGTGTGTGTGTGTGTGTGTGTGTGTGTGTGTGTGTTACCTATAGACTCCGAAACGGCTTTCTTGATTTTCTTGAAAATTTACACAGTCGTACTCTAAGCGTCTGCGAGTGGTCTTAGATAGGTTTTGTGTCGACGAACCCCCGATAAATATCGAAAATCGATAATAAAAAAATCGGGTTATAGAAGGAGTGGTCCGATTTTAATAAAATTTGATATACTCATAGACAAAGACATAAGAAACGATATTCAGAAGTTTCAAGGTGGCAGTTCTTACTATAGTGCAGAAAATCGATAACAGACACACACACACACACACACACACACATATATATATATATATATATATATATATAAAAGGCAAGACGTTTGTGTGTCTGTTTATCTCCCTGTATGCCTGTATTTTTTTCAGCCCTTTTATTTTAGTTTTTACTTCGGGTTTGGCTCTAAGTAGGTATAATTGTAGTTCTTAGTCTCAGCCATGATACCATTTACTCAGAGGACTTATTTAGCCTTCAAAATTCAGTTTACGACGAAAAAAACTTATTTGATGTTGATAGCAGGAAATCAAGATTTGACTTACATCCAATTCATTTTTTTTCTTTCAGTCTATGGTTTTGCTTTAACTGGAAACAACTATTGCCTTTTTAGTCTTTCATGCCAACGTCCAAAGAGTCTGAGCTCCAGGACCATGGATTAGTTTTAAAGCTTTCATTACACCCGAGCCACGCCGAGCTATACTGATAGTATGTTATAAGGCTGTGCTATAAGGCTTTTACTGATCACCGGGATGAAATTCGAACGCTACAATTTCGAAGGAGGCCTATATCAAGTGCTTTGAGTAGGTAGTGCTGCTCTGGGTTAAAAGTGTGGTTGCTGGATAACCCTATGCCTGGCAACAGGACTCTGGACCATGCCACACAAGCAAGAGAACCAAGTCATCTCTCAGGCTCTCAGACAATTTTTGCGACTACATCACCCCTTACATCTAACTCCCCAGACTGGAACCCAGTTGATTATTATGTGGAGAACGCAGTTGAGCGAGAGACATGTCGCAACCTTCTGCTCCCAAAAAGGTGACCTTAGCCTTGCATGAAAGATCAGCAGCTAGGAGATATTGCTGACTACTGAACACTTATTATCAGTGTCACTTTCGGCGTAATTGGCTTTCTTGGCCCGTCTTGATCAAAGTGTAGTATCTCTTCTCAGATTCTCACTACCTGCCCGCTGGCCGGGAAGCTAAGACTAGCTTTTGACAAGCAATGGCCAGCTTTCTGCCCAGTTACCACATAAGCGTTGTGGTACAGTGGATATCGGCTCGGAACGAGAAGCCGGGGAGCCGATTTCGAATTCCAGTTGAATTCATTGCATTTACTTGCGCGCAAATACCATTGGGAAAGGTATTAATCTGTTACTTCCTTCCAGTTATGGGTTAAATAGCAGGATAGATTGGGTTCTATAGCCTTGGCTGGCAATCAATCTACCGAAGAAAGCAATGGCAACCTACTGCGGGATAATCTTCTGCCCAGTCAGTCATGTCTCTTTCGAGACATGATCGCCCAAAGCGTGTATCACGTATGGCACTTAACTGACTGACTGACCGCATAAGCGGGGGCTGGGTAATCATTGATCAGTGGCATGAGCGTAGGCACTCAGGTTTCGCCACATTGAAAATGGACTATGTGTCCGAACTCCCTCTAAGACTAATTTTCTACTCAGTTACCGCGTCGGCTGGGTAGTCTTTGACCAAATACCCGAGCTCAAGCTCAGGTATTTGGGAAACTGAGCTTAAATTGGGAACCCGAGCTCAAGCTCGGGGTTCCCAATTTTAAAAAAATCAAACCTTGTGTCGCATCTAGCCTCAGTGGGGGAGGATGGGCAAGTAACCTTACTGGAGAGTGGGATCATATTGTAGTATCTGTTCTCAAATACTCAATTTCTGCTCTCCAGCTAGTCGTACGCGTCATTTGCGATCTCGCAACCCGCGGTTGATTCCTGAAGGGGAATACATTTTAGTTAGCAGCCGGTCCCGCTTTAGATTCAACTCTACTTCGGAGGTGGAACGGTCTAGTCCGCTCGAGATCCCGTTAGCCGCGGTCGATCCGGCAAAGGAGACGACGACTGTTCAAGACCAATTACCGTGTTTTTCGCACGTGATAGCGGCGACCCCGTTTAAACGCGGTCGAATCCTGCAAAGAAAGTAAAACACGCGCCAATCTACGGCCGCAGCACACAATGCTAGCTCGCTCACCTGCCAGCGTGTGTACACTTGTTAGTCCGTAACCTCTCCTCCTCATACTACGTTCAACTGAAGCCGAGACTCGACCTCAACGTTCCAGCCTGCACCGTTCCTGCTAGACACTGGTGACTTTACCGCCTGCGTCGTTCCAGAATTTTAATGACGAATTTCCAGTCTGAGCTGTGCTTGCGACATTTCTGATTGCCGACAACGTTCCAGCTTCTGTGGATCCTGCCAGACGCAGACGATATGCCAGCATGTGCCTTTCATGCCAGACGCTGACGAGGTTCCTGCCGACCGGCAACGACTCTCCGCCTGCGCAGTTGCTGCCGACCAATAACGACTTTTCTGCCTGAGCCGTACAATGCCAAATGCTTCTTATCGCGCTTGGCGCTCCTGCTCGACGTTTTCAATCTTCCGGCACTGCTTTAGAATCTATTTTCTTTTCTCTCGATCTAAAATTATTTGCTATTATCCACATGACCTGTAAAAGACATTCACATCAGTATATATAATTAAACAACTGTATACCTACTTTTGACCCTCTCTCGCTCTCTCTCTCTCTCTCTCTCTCTCTCTATATATATATATATATATATATATATATATATATATATATATTCGGACGAGTTTCAATCCTGGGTTAAAAGCAATCGGAGTCTAACTGTACTGATGAGCTGTGATACAGCGAAAAAGATATGGCTGGGGATGACTATATATATATATATATATATATATCAGTCAGTTAAGTACCATATGTAATGAACGATTACGCGATCATATCTCGAAAGAGACATGACAGACTGGGCAGAAGATTATCCCGCAGTAGGTTGCCATTGCTTTTTACGGTAGACTGGTTGTCAGCCAAGGATATAGAACCCAATCTGTCCTGTTATTTAACCCATAATTGGAAGGAAGAGACGTATTAATACCTTTCCCAAGGTAAGTGAATGCAAGGAATTCAACTGGAATTCGAACTCGGCTTCTCGATTTCTCGTTCCGCGCCGATATCCACTGCACCACAACACAGTGTTCAATTGTGATGGTGTTCAGTGCCAAAATTGCTATTATTTTCAATTGTTTACTGGTGAAAAGGCATTTTAAGCAAGCAAATTTTTTGTCATGAAGTGGTGGATATCAAGGTAAGGAAATAACGTTAATAGAATATGGAGATATATTAAATATTTAATTTCTGATATATATATATATATATATATATATATATATATATATATATATAAAAGGTAATTGAGAAATAACTCCCTATTTTATGTATGATGGACTCTCCCGTCTAACTATAATTTTTAGAAAACGAGAGAATCCATTATACATAAAATATGGAGTTACTTTTCAATCACTATATATATATATATATATATATATATATATATATATATATATATATAGGGTGGCTGGAAATAAGGTCCCTATGTAAAATTGTTAATAACCTTATTAATTATTAGGTGTTTTCATGTTGAAGAACGGCCGCTTCTGTGGGCATCTACAGCCGATCCAGTTCTCAACAGCTTGGAATTAAAATTTCTGATAATATTGTCATCTATTGAAGCACAACGTCCACGAACACTGCTCCACCATCTCTTCACTTACACCGCGGACAGCCACTCTTCGTAACGGGATACTAGCTGACCACGCTCATGCCTTGTCAAGCGTTGTGTCATGCTAGACTACGTTTGTCACTATCAAGTAAAAGCAGAATTTAGAATTTACGGATCACAATATATTCTGTTGTATGCAATTTTGGTGATATTAACAAAAGTTATAAGTGATTTTCAATAGGAAGTTTCTTTCCCTTCACCCCGTATATGACTGGTGTTCTAAATTTAGATATTCTATATTTATTCAACCTAGCAACCATACCGGACACACATACATAATCAGAGAGAGAGTGAGAGAGAGAGAGAGAGAGAGAGAGACGCACTTAATTCTTAATTCTGATATATGCACAAGAGTGTGTACGCATGCGCCAGCCTCGGTTTCGGTCCGAGTCTGGATAAATCTCTGTATAGCTGTGTTTGCGTCCATCTCTCTGTGTATATAGTCGCACGTGCGCAAACACGCTTGCTTATACGTGATCGGGGATAGATATCTCCCGAGCATATACTTGCCGAATCGAACGCTGAAAATAGTCTGGCGTCCACGTGACTGTGAGAGACGATAGTTATAAACGGGTATGACTGTGTTGGAGTGGCGGGAGGTAATTTCGATGTATCAGAAAAAACGGAGAGTCAAAAGCCATGAGAGAGTAAGAGGAGTAAAAAAGAAAGCAAAGAAGGAAAGAAAGGAAAAATTCACTCGAAAAGGATTGAAAAAGCTAACGACCCCAAACCATATTATCTATTTCATAATTTTATAGATTGTATAAAATATATCAAATACTGCTCGTGTCGTTTCGGGTAACGAACCGAGGTACGAGATACCTGAAAAAAAAAACAAAAAAAACGCTTTAATTATCTGAGAGATCCCTTCTGCCTTCGATCGACATGGCTAATGCTAACCACCAAGAAAGTGATTAATTGCGTCTTCTCGGGCTAACGTTCTCGGCTGACATGATGTGGAAAGAATATATATATATATATATATATATATATATATATATATGTGTGTGTGTGTGTGTGTGTATGTGTGTGTGTGTGTGTGTGTGGAAGGAATATATATATATATATATATATATATAGATATATATATATGTGGAAAGAATATATATATATATGTGGAAAGAATATATATATATATATATATGGGATGAATATATGGAAGGAATCCGACAAAATGATTAGAATAAGTAAAGAAATAAGAAAAAAGTGTCTTTAATCTAACATGATTTGTTAAAAACGAATGATTCAAAAATCAGAGACAGTATGTTGATTGTAGTATAGTTTCATTGGTCAGATATATGTCACGTGTGATAAAGCAAATGAATGAATATTAAATGCATAAGAAAAAGCTTGTGTCTGTTTAAGTGTGTGTGTGTGTGTGTGTGTGTGTGTGTGTGCGCGCGCCAACGCATAATAAAAACATTACATATATATATATATATATATATATATATATATATATATATATATATATTTTAGTCTTCCACATACCACATACAAGCCTGCTTTGATGTATCACAGCTCATCAGTGTGACTAGACGCATTCACTTGCTTCTGGCCGGGATCGAAACTCAACCAATTTGGTGTCAGTCGGAGTCGCTACCCACAGCCCATAAGCAAATGGAATCAGAGACGGTAAATTTTAACGTGTTGTATATAAGCAGTGTATACACACGCCAGTCACCGAAAGGACTCAATTCATTTCTGAAAAAGTAATGCATATATCCGCAGAAGTGGAAACGGTTTTTAAGATTTTCTTCTCTGGAGAGCTCAATGGTAATCAGAGCATAATATATATATATAACCCACATACAGGCCTATTTTGGTCGTGTTTCACAGCTCATCTGTGTGGTGAGACATTCTATTGTTTCCGGCCTAAATCGAAACTCATCCGATTTGGCATCAGTTAAGCATTCTACTTCTAAGCTATCGGCGTACGACTGAGAGGGGAGGAGGGAAGATTTTAACGTGTTATATACGTGGTGTATACACACACCAGCAGCCAAGAGAACTCAATTCAAAACGGAAGAGTATTGCGTAAATCGCAGAAAACATACATACAGTAGCGGCCATAATATAAGGAACGGAAACAACAAAGACATAAATATGTGTATTACGTAAAAAGTATGTGGTACAAAGATTACACCATAATCTTAATGAAGTTTTATGCAGGACAATGCACCTTGCCACAAAGGTTATGGCTTTATTTGATGAAGAAGGAATCGTCCTAATGAAGTGGCAAGCCCAGAGCCCCGACCTGAATCCAATAGAAAATGTTTGGAAGATAATTGGAGAAAGGGCTCAGAAAAGAAACCCGAAAAACCAGGATCACCTATGGGAGTTATTGAAAGATGAATGGGAGGGAATTACTGCTGATTTTCGCAATAAATTAATTAAATCATTTGGTCGACGATGCAGAGAAGTCATTTAAAAAATAAGGGGATGTTTACCAAATATTGTTGATATTTTGTTCACAATCAAGTATCAACAAGATCGTTCCTTAAATTTGGTTAGTAACTTATTTCCTTTGTTCCATTTAATCTTTATTTTAAAAAAATTGTACCTTTGTATATTTATGCATTAAAGCCTAATCTTTATTCGGTAAGAATTTCGGTAATGTTTTTTATTTTTTCCCCCGAAGGCCTTTACCCCTTCAAATCTTTCCAAAACATCCTTATTTCCGTGCAAATATAAATTCTGAACTCAAATCGATAATTGTTTATTGACGAAACCTACCTTTTTTCAAATTAACGACCAGAAAAATATCGCACTTCTTGTCACTTCTTGTTTTCTCACCCCGTAACCACGCTTCAAAAAATGTTATTCACTGCAGAATGACTTCACGCGTAGTTTGCCGATTTTTCGGCTTTTTTATTTCCTTTTTGCAATTACTACGTCGAAATTGAGTTTCGAAACCAAACAAATCGCGGAGTAATTGCTCAAAGGAAGTAAATAGACCGAAATAAGTATCCTACGCCGCACGTCATTCAGCGGTGAATCAGATATGAGAACGGTGGTAAGGGGTGAGATACAGTCCGAATTTTTTCTGGTCGATAACATGAAAAAGGTAGGTTTCTTCAATAAACAATTATCGATTTGTGTTCAGCATATACATTTGCACAGAATTAAGGATGTTTTGGAAAGATTTGATGGGGTAAAGGCCTTCGGGGAACAAAAACAAATTTACCAAAATTTCATTATTAATCATACATTACTTTTTAAGTAATACACATATTTATGTCTTTGTTGTTTCCGTCCCTTATATGCCCGCTACTGTACATATATATATATATATATATATATATATATATATATATATATATATTCTTCCCTCTCTCTCTCTCGCCCCCCCTCTCTCTATATATAGAGAGAGGGGGGAGAGAGAGAGAGAGAGGGGGTGAATAATTAATGTGGAGAGGGTTTTTCACTAAATTGAGCAGGTTTATGATAAAATGCAGCCGTAACTTCTACTCCAACAGTTTCTTTCCTCGCTCTTCCCGACTGTGGAATTCTCTTCCAAACGATTGCTTCCCCGACGGCTACAATCTCCAGGAGTTTAAATGTAAGGTCAATAGACACCTCCTAACACACTAACCTGCTCCCATTCTATCAAGCACTCTTCCCATCTGCCCAACCCTCATCCTCGCTATCCTTACTCATCTGTCACCTTCCTCCTGACATTCCCTATGTCTAACCACTCCCTCTCTTTACCTTCCCCTATGTAGCCCCATGCGCAATAGTGGCAGTGGAATGCCTTGCTTGGGGTGAGATGATTAAAAAAAAAAAGTTTTGTTTCAGATGCTGACTTCGATGTTTCCTGAAAACATTGTTATGATTATCTCCAGGGATTTGTTTATTCTTAAACAACACGGCTCGGTTAAGTGAAAAATGTCTTTGCATTAATTCTACGAGAGCTCTGTCACTTTGTAACAAAAATCCTGTTTGCCAAACATCGGCTCCTTATCAGTCAGTCAGTTAAGTGCCATACGTGATACACGCTTTGGGCGATCATGTCTCAAAAGAGACATGACTGACTGGGCAGAAGATTATCCCGCAGTAGGTTGCCATTGCTTTATGCGGTGGTCTGGTTACCAGCCAATGCTATAGAACCTAATCTATCCTATTATTTAACCAATAACTTGAGGGAAAAGCCGGATTAATACCTTTCCGCAGGCTATTTGTGCGTAAGTGAATGCAAAGAATTCAACTGGAATTCGAACTCGGCTTCCCGATTTGTCGTTCCGAGTCGATATCCACTGCACCACAACGCACATCCTCTCCCTATCAGTGAACTACTTAAAAAAATAGCAGCAATTTTAACACTAGCAACATTACAATTTAGAACTATATATATATATATATATATATTCATACTTTACACCATCATCAGGTGCATATTATGAACTGACCGTTTTTCAGTTTGAATTTTTATTTTTGGTACTAGCGTTGCTTAAGGTCGTTATAAATTATATAGCTAGGGTACCAGTGTTTCGTTAACTGCATGTTAATTAGGTTATACCGAAACCCGAAAATGAAGTAGGAAACTATATATATATATATATATATCCATTGCTAGGTCTGCTGCTAAGAAAGTCGTTTTATCCCCAGAATCTACCTTCGATAACTTCAAAGTTATCATTCGTCCATGCCTCAAATATTGCTGTCACATTTAGTTTGTTACTCTACGTCTCAAGCAATAAAAGAATTAATACTAAACAAAATGATTAGCTAAAACTTGAAGAAGGAATTTGCGCTATCACCTGTAATGATTGCCACATCGGAGAAACATCAAGAAATTTTAATAAAACATTATATGAACATAAAAGGAAACTTTTACAAAACAACACCTTTAACGCATTTAATTGCTCATAATAACAGGATTGAGGACAATTACATAATTCTATTACATTATTGCCCAAGGGATATATTACAGAAACATCAAGAGTTTTTAATGAAACATTATATGAACACAAAAGGGTCTGCTACAAGACAACAAATTTAATGTATTTCGTTGCTTACCAGCTGAACACAGTTTTGATTTTAAAATCCTACTCTAATTAAAAAAGAAAATAATTTAATAAGACGAAAATGTATAGAAAGTGCTTTAATTGCTAGATCACACACAGTAAATTTATGCCCAGGTTCTTACAATGTTCCATCATTATTGACAGATCTATTATCACAATGGATCTATTATCACTATTATCACAATGGATCTATTATCACTATTATCACAATGGATCTATTATCACTATTATCACAATGGATCTATTATCACTATTATCACAATGGGATATTTAATAACAAAAGTAATGAAAACGCAAAGAAAAAGAATGTAAAATATAAACGAAATCGGCTAGATAGGGAGTTATATATACTAAAAAAAAAATATTTAAAAATTGTAAATTCCCAGCGTCCCATGTGCAATCGCATCAACATAAACATGAACTTGGACCGAAGTCCTTATATATATATATATATATATATATATATATATATATATATATATAATTGGAGTAGATAGACTAAATTATTGCCCGGTTCACACTCCACCCACGTCTATTGTACAGGTGTAGAGGCTCATCCCTTGTTCCCTGTTTAGGATGTGGTTTCCGGCTTTCTCTTTTCCAATCTTTTCACTCTTACGTAGCCCCCTGCACATCAGTGGCGTTACCGCCTTTCTCGGTGTGATCTGATTAAAAACAAATATATATATATATATATATATATATATATATATATATATATATATATATATCAACTCAGAAGATTTTAGTAGTAGGAGAAGATGCCAATGAGAGAAGTATATAAAAAAATAATTCTATAAAAAGTTTTTGTTTCAAAATTTTTCAAAAATTCCATTAAATAATTTGTTTTCTTTTGTTTTGCGGAAACGTGATTTGATGTTTTGTGTGACATTGTAAACAACATTGCGTTTGTTTTTGTTTCAAAATTACGAGGGGAAATATTTACATTTTTGTTGACTCAATGAATTTAACATAAAAATAAAAATTATTTATTTTGTTTTACTGAAATTAGAAATATAAAAAGTATTACGCTCTCAGGTCAAAAATTTTCGAGGAATATTTAAAAATGTAGACATTTAATTTTAAAGGAAAAACATGCCAACACACTAAGAAAAAGTCAAATCAATGAACAAGAGGTTAATAAAACAATTAAACACCCATTAACGCATACACTAAAAATAAACCAAACAACTACAGAATAAAATAAAAATAGAGAAAAAGAAAAATCAACCCATCAAAAAGACAAAACGAATAGCCGATCAATCACAAACAATACTATTCCCAGAAAACCACGCCATATTCTTTATAAACAAGAAAAGACCGGGACTTAACGGCAAACAGCCCTGACGAGTGAGAATATCATAACAGTGTTCTCACGATACTTCGAAGTCAGCATGAATCTGCTTTGTTAAAAAGGCAAACAATTTGTACTATATATATATATATATATATATATATATATATATATATATATATATATTAATCATTTCACCCAGAGCAAGGTAGAAACGCCACTGATGTGCAGGGGGCTGCATAAATGTAAAAAGATTAATTAGAAAAGAGTGAGGAGTACAAACTAGTTAGAAAGGAACAATAGAAAGCTGAGAAAGCAGGTGCGATGACAGATACATAGGTGGCGAGAAAGGGAAGGTTATACGGGGGGTGGGGAGAGAGCTATAGTCCAGTGGTTAGTAGATGAGTATTGACTTTGTATTTAAATTTCTGGAGGTTGTAGCCGTCAGGAAAGCAAGAATACGGGAGCGAGTTCCACAGGCGGGAAGTGCGAGAGAAGAAGCTGCAGGAGTAGAATTGTCGTCTGCATTTGGCTAACCTGACTGTGAATAGGTGGGACCCAGTTGCCAGTCTGGTTGCACGAGTAAACACCTGTTGAGGAGGCATATATATATATATATCGGTCTTTGTGTATCTCAATTACTTCCTGATGATATGTATAGCAGAATATTGCAATGAGCTGCCGTTTCCTTTGCTGGGAAGTTAAAGAGGCAAATGTTAACAAATTAAGCAGGTGGTTTGAATTCAGTGTTTTCCTTCCCCTAGAAAGGTTGCCAACCAAGGCAAACTGGTCTAGTTTTGCTATTTTCCCATGACTAGGCGGAAAAGATGTGAATGCAATGAACTCGACTGTAATTCGAACTCGGCTTTCCGATTCCTTTTTTTTTTGTTTGTTTTTTAATCATCTCACCCCAAGCAAGGCATTCCACTGCCACTATTGCGCATGGGGCTACATAGGGGAAGGTAAAGAGAAGGAGTGGTTAGACATAGGGAATGTCAGGAGGAAGGTGACAGATGAGTAAGGATAGCGAGGATGAGGGTTGGGCAGATGGGAAGAGTGTTTGATAGAATGGGAGCAGGTTAGTGTGTTAGGAGGTGTCTATTGACACCTGGATTTAAACTCCTGGAGATTGTAGCCGTCGGGGAAGCAATCGTTTGGAAGAGAATTCCGCAGTCGGGAAGTGCAAGGAATGAAACTGTTGGAGTAGAAGTTACGGCTGCATTTTATCGGTTTCACTGTAAAAGGGTGGGATCTAGTTGCTAATCTAGTATCTCGTTCAAATTCGTATTTAGGGGGCACCAGTGATCTAAGTTCATCGGACCAGAAGCCGTGAAAGTATTTATAGAAGAGACACAGGGAAGCCACGTCGCGCCGGTGGGAGAGAGACTGCAGGCGGTCTGCCAAGTCGGTAATTATCACATTACAGACCCTCCTCTGAACCTTATCGAGAAGCCCGAGGAGAACAGCAGGGGCACCCGACCAGATATGGCAGCAGTATTCAATACACGGGCGGATGGTAGATTTATAAATGTGCAGGATAGATTTAGACGGAAAAAACTTCCGGGCCCTACACAGCAGCGGATTTAGCAATGGATTCGATATAGTCATTCCATTTGAGGTCCGCTGAAAGTGTGAGACCAAGGAGGCGCAGTGTTTTACTCTCTGGGAGGCAAGCCTGGTCCATGCTAATGGGAGGTAGGTAAGATTGTCGATGATGGTTAATTGAGAGTAGCTTCGTTTTAGAAGCATTAAAATTTACTAGCCATTTCTTACCCCAGTCCAACATGGATTGGAGGTCTTTTTCAATCTTGGCTGCGGGGTTAGCTTTGACGCCTACACCAGATTTTTGTAGGAGGCGAGAATAAACTGTGGTGTCATCGGCGTACAAACCTATTTGGGCTCTTATGGAATCAGGGAGATCATTAATGTATATCAGGAAGAGTGTAAGACCTAAGATGGGGCCTTGGGGGACACCTGCGTTTGTATGGTAGTTATGGGAGGCATGTCCGTTTAATACCACCTTCATTGTGCGGTTAGAGAGGAATGACTGGATTAGTTCAAACAAATGTCCAGTTATACCATAGCTTCGCAGTTTACATAGAAGGCCAGCATGCCAAACTCTGTCAAACGCCTTAGATATATCCAATGCAACGGTTCGGGCTTCGCCATTCCTGTCGAGTGCCTGGTATATGTACTCGGTGATGGTCGTTAGCATATCAGCAGTAGACCTAGTGAAGCGGAAACCATATTGCTTGTCCGAGGGGAGCCTGTGTGCTGTGAGATGCTGAACCACCTCCTCAATCCGAACTGTTATTATCAATACTGTTAATCCATGTATATTTTCATTTTACCGCTAAGATTATCCCGTAGTATGTTATACGATAGGGAGACGTGGAGAACCATGATCGCCTACGTCCTGAATGGACAGGGCACATAGAAGAAGAAGATCTAGATGAGTGACTGCTTGGGAATACTACGCGTAGTAAGCTTGTATGTATCGGTGGTGTAGTGGATAATGACTTGGAATTGTTCCTTGGAGAGCAGAATTCCAATTGCGTTTAGTTTCGTTATAATCACTTACGCGCAAATATCCTCAATGCACCATTTCTCCGACAATTTATCCTTCGCACCCTGTGTATTAAATGAGATGTCAGAGCGATGGATAAATTGTCGTCTAAATGACGTTAAAATATATATATGTTTGGCGTCATTTCAGACGACAATTTATCCTTCGCACCCTGCACATCAGCTCAAGCGAGATGGCAGTGATATTTCCATTCTGGCGTCATTTTATCCATCGCACCCTGTACATCAGTTCAAATGGCAGTGTTGCTTTCATTTCGGCGCCATTTGGACGACAATTTGTCCATCACAACCAGTACCGTGTTTTACAATCATATCTGCTGCTATTGACAATGTTGTACTTATTATCGTTCGACCCTTACCTCTTCCTCGTCCTTTTAACTTACTCTGAATAAATAAATAAATAAATAAATAAATAAATGTATAACAATGAAGATATCTCTTCCGGGTTTCCACACCTTCTCACCTTCTCCGTAAGTATTTTTTTTTTTTTTTTGATTGGCTATTCTGTTTGAGAATTACCGGGAATAAATCCTGGATTTTCTTTATATTCTTGTTTCGCACTGTAAATGGTAACAATCCGAGAACAATTAACTAGTAAACACTTTTTATAGCTTTCAGCTACAAATAATTTGTATTGTTTCTCTTTTGTTACGTCCACGTTCTAAGGACCGTTGCTTTAGCCTCGGCAATTAAATGAATTATCATTTAATTTTCTTAATAGGCGACCATTTAATGTTTTTATTCCACGATCTCTGGCAGGACCAGCAGATTTTTTTTCTTCTTTCCAAACACAGGGAAAACTTCAACAAGAGGAAATATTTCTTTTCAGTAGAAGGAAATATTTTCTTTCGCTCTAAATCGTGTCCACCATGGACGGACATTTTTTTTAATGAAAAACTCTCACTTATATCTTCGAAGAGGATTTGTCTACATTTCCGTGTTGGGTTCATTGGGAAATATCGCTTATTTCTCCTTTATCTGTTATCATCGGCTTACCAAGGACAAGATTAACGATTATACAACATATCACACAATAAATCCCGGGCCTAACTAATAAAACAACTTTGAGGTAAAATTTGTCTTTATTTATCAACATAATCTTCTAGGTTGATACACTGATTCATACGCTTTACTAACAGGGGTGTGCGTTATCGGTTTGGAACGAGAAACCGGGGAGCCGAGTTCGAATTCCAGCTGAATCCATTGTATTCACTTACGCGCAAATACCCTTGGGAAAGGTATTAATCCGTCTGTTCCTTCCAGTTATGGGTTAAATAGCAGGACAGATTGGGTTCTATAGCCTTGGTCGGCAACCAGTCTACCGCAGAAAGCAATGGCAAACTACTGCGGGATAATCTTCTGCCCAGTCAGTCATGTCTCTTTCGAAACATGATCGCCCAAAGCGTGTACCACGTATGGCACTTAACTGACTTACTGAATATAATAGTTGGAATAATGATTAAGGCTTCTACTGGTCATAAAGTGGGGGATTAGTTTATTACTTCATAACAATAGGAAACCGATCCCCCACTAATTACTACATAATAATATAATACATTTCTTTCCCCTCTAGCTATGAGTCAAATAACAGGACAGATTGGGTTCTATAGCCTTGGTAGGCAACCAGTCTAGCGCAGAAAGCAATGGCAACCTACTGCGGGATAATCTTCTGCCCAGTCAGTCATGTCTCTTTCAAGACATGATCGTCCAAGCGTGTATCACGTATGGCACTTAACTGACTGACTGAATATAACAGAAACATGATTAAGGCTTCTACTGGGCATAAAGTGGGTGATCGGTTTTCTATTGTCATGAAGTAATAACTGATCCCCCACTAATTACTACTTATTAATATAATAATATAATTCACCAGTCTACCGCAGAAAGCAATGGCAACCTACTGCGGGATAATCTTCTGCCCAGTCAGTCATGTCTCTTTCGAGACATGATTGCCCAAGCGTGTATCACGTATGGCAATTAACTGACTGACTGAATATAATAGAAACATGATTAAGGCTTCTACTGGGCATAAACTGGGTGATCGGTTTTCTATTGTCATGAAGTAATAAACTGATCCCCCACTAATTACTACTTATTAATAGAATAATATAATTCACCAGTCTACCGCAGAAAGCAATGGCATCCAACTGCGGGATAATCTTCTAACTGACTACGATTTCTTTTTTGTAGAACGATTTGTCTGTGGCCTCAAAATACGCGTCAGTTTCAGATATCACTTTTTCATTGGAGCCAAATCTCTTTCCATGTAGCATTCTTTTGAGGTCTGCAAACAGCCAGTCGTCGATAGGGGCGAGATCTGCAAATCGGATGAATGCAGAAGCGATTCGAAGTGCAATTCATGTAGTTTTGCCATCGTTGCGATCGACTTTTTTTTCTTTTTTTTTTTTAATCATATCACCCCGGGCAAGGCAGTAAGGCCACTGGTGTGCAGGGGGCTACATAAGAGTGAAAAGATTGGAAAAGAGAAAGCCGGAAACCACATCCTAAACAGGGAACAAGGGATGAGCCCCTACACCTCTTCAATAGACGTGGGTGGAGTATGAACCGGGCAATAGTTCAATCTGTCTACTCCAATTGAAAAGAAATAAGGAAAAGTGAAAAGATTGGAAAAGAGAAAGCCGGAAACCACCTCCTAAACAGGGAACAAGGGATGAGCCTTTACACCTGTTCAATAGACGTGGGTGGAGTGTGAACCGGGCGATAGTTCAGTCTATCTACTCCAATTGATAAGAAATCAGGAAAAGTGAAAAGATTGGCAAAGAGAAAGCCGGAAACCACATACTAAACAGGGAACAAGGGATGAGCCTCTACACCTGTTCAATAGACGTGGGTGTTGTGACACGTTGTTTTGTCTTGCTAAAAGATTACTGTTTCTTCTTCAATTTTTGACCGTTTTGAACCCTTCATTTAGCAAGTATTATCGTTCTGGAAACGATACCATATTATTATACTAAAGGTTTACAATTTTATTCAGCGAGTTGTGAAACAATGTCGGTTATTTTATGTTGGTAACCCGAACGCTGCTGCTCGGGATACTGATCAAAGATTACCCAGCCATCGCTTACGCGGTAGCTGGGTACAAAGCTTTCTTAGCTTGTCTAAGCTTGTCTTAACCAATCCTGCAGCCTCACCAAAAAAACTGACCAGTGCGTTTGGTAATCAGTTAGTATATAACGCCTGAAGATACCCAGGGGTTGATACCAAGGTGGCTTAATCGACTGATCTTCCGAATTAGAATATTCAAAAGGTCTACACGTGGAATTTTTTATCTTTTATTCAAATATGTGTTGATCATTTTTTAAATACAACACTTTACTGACGTAATTTGACTCTGATTAATGACTGGTTGATATATAAAGGCAAAAAGATATTAAAGAAAGAAAAAAAAGAAAGAGGGAAGAAAATGAAAGAAAATAAGACGAGAAATCAAGAAAAGGAAAAAGGAAAAAGGAAAGAGAAACATAGAAGAAATAGAAAATAAACAGAAAAATAAATGAGAAAATGTAGAGAGGGAAGTGCCAATGAAAACGGCCAAGAGAAAGAAATTTAAAATTTGTAGTAGAAATAGATTTCAGACGGATATTGACATAAGTTACAATGTTGCAGCTCAAATCTTTTGGCATTTAAAAAAATGATGAAACTGATATATTATCCATAAAACGTGAAATAAAGGATATTTTAAAAAAACAATACGAAGATGTAAATTCATTAGACCTAATATTATAAATTAGAATAAAAACAAAATAAATTTTTAAAAATGAAAAAAATACATATATAAACTTTTTCAAATTTAAATCTCTACTCTGATTACTTAAATTGAACACACACATAAATGTTTATGTCTTTCCATATCTATAAATAACAAACGTATTGTTTCTTATATTTAAATGAAAATCATTTTCACAACTATGATCTAACATTGCCTGATGACGAGGTAGAAATCTAGAAACATAGAAATTTCCGTGTCGCAATGTATTTTTAATTTAAAAGCAAATATATATATATATATTATTATTATTATTATTATTATTATTATTATTATTATTATTATTCTATATTCTCCCAACAATTTCTTATTATTTAAACTATATTTGTAATTAAACAGGCCAGTAAATAAATAGTTTAAGGTTTTTGTTACCATTTCTCAAGCCAAAGAAGTACGACTCCAGATACTCGCAAACTATTTTAGGGAGTTTATGTGTCTTTATGTATAGAGGGGTTTTAAAAATTAGGTTGACACTTTGGCCGTTAAGATTTAAAAAAAAAAACGTCATGTATTCCCCAAAAATATAAACATTTTTCAAATTTAAAAGGAAATTTCTATTCTAATTAGTTAAATTGAACACACATAAATTTTTATGCCTTCCCATATCTATAAATAACAAACGTATTGTTTTTTATATTTAAATGAAAATCAATTTCATAACTATGATCGAACATTGCCTGATGACGAGGTAGAAATCTCGAAACATAGAAATTTCCGTGACGCAATGTATTTTTTTTATTAATAAACAAATTTAATTATATGATGATATTATGCTCGACAATATTTATGGTATTAGGCACTTTTATAAGTGCCAGAGAACACAGAATTGTAAAACTGTTGGTTCTCTTTATCTGGATTTATTTATACATACATACATACATACATACATACATACATACATACATACATCCGCAGACATATCTGTTTCACTGTATCACAGCTCATCAGTACGGTTAGACGTACGATTCCTTCTAGCCAGGATTGAAACCTTATCGAATTGACATCAGTCAGCGATTCTAAATCGGTAAAAGAAGGCTGACTTTAGCGTGTTATATACAATGTATACACACGCCAGTAGCTGAGACTGTTAAAATTCATCACTGAATGAACGATGCGTAAATGCTTGAGTAGCTACTGTTTTTTCAAAGTCTACCATTCCTCTATAACGCTCAATCGGGGTTTGAGAGCAAAATTTTGTCATCCGCAGACAGATCTGTTTCGCTGTATCACAGCTCATCAGTACGGTTAGATTCCGATTACTTCTGGTCAGGATTGAAACCCGACTGAAATGACATCAGTCGGTGATTCTACCTCTGGACGAAGGCAGACTTTAGCGTGTTATATAAAATGTATACACACGCTAGTAGCCGAGAGTGTTCAAATTCATTACTGAATGAACGATATATATATAGTCATCCGCAGACAGATCTGTTTCGCTGTATCACAGCTCATCAGTACGGATAGACTCCGATTGCTTTAATCCAGGATTGAAACCCGACCGAACTGGCGTCAGTCGGCGATTCTACCTCTGGGGAGCTCGGTAGAGGAAGGCAGATTTTTAGTGTATATATTATCATTATACACGCCCAATAGCCAGAGTGCTCTAATTCATTACTGAATGAGCGATGCGTACATGCCAGAGTAGCTACTGTTTTTCCAAAGTCTACCATTCTTCCAGAGTGCTCAATCAGGGTCTATATATATATATATATATACATATATATGTATATATATATATATATGTATATATATATATATGTGTATACATATATATGTATATATATATATGTATACATTTTATATATGAAATGATTATATATATATATATATATATATATATATATATATATATAATCATTTCACCCCAAGCAAGACAGTGCTGCTACTAGTGCGCAGGGGGGTAGAGTTGAGTGATGAGGGAGAGTAACAAGTTACATGGGGTGTCAAAGAATGTATAAGAGAAGGATGAGAACACTGGTGTGAAGAGAGTTGCATGAGAGTAGAGTGGAAAGGGAGAAGAACATGATACAACGGTTGTCAGGGAATGGATGCGAGTCAAGAAAGAGATGGCAATTGACCTGGCATTTAACTTCTTTGAGATTATAGCTGTCAGTGAAGCAAGTATAAGGAAGGGAATTCCACAGGCAGGAAGTGCGTGGAAAGAAGCTGCTATCTATCTATCTATCTATCTATCTATCTATCTATCTATCTATCTATCTATCTAGTATTTTGATTATCTATCTATCTATCTATCTATCTATCTATCTATCTATCTATCTATCTATCTATCTCAGTATTTTGATTATCTATCTATCTATCTATCTATCTATCTATCTATCTATCTATCTCAGTATTTTGATTATCTATCTATCTATCTATCTATCTATCTATCTATCTATCTATCTGTTCATATATATTTCTCTGCTTTTCTCTTTCGTTTTCCCTATCTATCTATCTATTTTTTAAAATAATCATTTCACCCCCCCCCCCCAAGCAAGGCAGTACTGCCACTGGTGTGCAGGGGTTTATATAGAAGGAGAGTGGTGAAAAAGAGGAAAAAGATACATGGGATGTCAGAGAATGGATAAGAGAAGGATGAGAACACTGACGTGAAGAGAGTTGCATGAGAGTAGAGTGGAGTGGAATGGAAGAAGAACCTGATACATGGGTTGTCAGGGAATGGATGCGAGTCAAGAAAGAGATGGCAATTGACCTGGCATTTAAATTCTTAGAGATTGTAGCTGTCAGGGAAGCAAGTATTCGGAAGGAAATTCCACAGGCGGGAAGTGCGAGAAAAGAAACTATTAGAGTAGAAGTTTCGGTTAAATTTGTTCGGTTTCACTGTAAAAGGGTGCGACCTAGTAGCTAATCTAGGAGCTCGAGTAAATTCATGCAGAGGGGGCACCAAGGAGCTAAGCTCATCGGAGCAGAAGCCGTGAAAGTATTCGTAGAAAAGACAGAGAGAACCCACATTACGTCGGTGAGAAAGTGACAGGATCAGTTTCACTGCAGTTTCTCCGTTGGATTTTGTCAAGAACCCCCAGATGAATAGCAGGGGCACCCGCCCGGATGTAGCAGCACTATTTAATGCACAGACGGATAGGGCTTACGGCCTATCACGTTGAATACACCGGTTCTCGCTCGATCACCGAAGTTAAGCAGCATTGAGCCTGGTCAGTACTTAGATGGGTGACCGCGTTGGAATACCAGGTGCTGTAAGCGTTTAATGACGGATGTACGTGCTTATGGCCATATCACGTTGAATACACTGGTTCTCGTTCGATCACCGAAGTTAAGCAATGTTGAGCCTGGTCGGTACTGAGATGAGTGACCGCTTGGAAATACCAGGTGCTGTAAGCGTATCGGCTCGGAAAGAGAAATCGGTGAGCCGAGATCGAGTTCCAGTTGAGTGCCCTGCATTCACTTAAGCATTGGTGCCCTTGGGAGGTGTATTGATCCGTCCCTTCCCTCCAGTTGTGGGTTAGATAACAAGGGTGGGACTTGGGGACCCTGTTCTTGGAAGCAGGTCCCAGTGCGTCTTGATACTCGAAAAGAAAAATGTTGTCAAAATAAAATAACCTTACCCAAAAATCATTGGTTATGACCTTAAATGATCCCATAAGGATTGATAGGTTGTTAAGCCTCGAAACAAACAAACAAACAGACGGATGGTAGATTTATATATGTGCAAAATGGATTCAGACGAGTAAAACTTCCACAGTGAACCGACCTTTCTAGCAGTAGATGCAGTTATGGATTCAATGTAGTCATTCCACTTGAGGTCGGCTGAGAGAGTTAGGCCGAGGAGGCGCTTTTAGGGAGACTAGCCTGATCCATGCTGGTGGTGGGTAGGAGCGATTGTCTATGGTGGTTAACGGATAGCAGCTTCGTTTTGGAAGCATTAAAATTTACGAGCCATTTCTTACCCCAGTCCAATACAAATTGGATGTCTTTTTCAAGATCAGCAACGAGGTTTGCTTTGTCAACCTCGGCGGATTTCATATCGAGGCGGAAGTAAATGGTGGCATCGTCAGCGTAGATACCTACTTGGGATTTGATTACATCAGGGAGATCGGAAAAAGCGTAGGACCAAGAATAGAGCCTTGAGGGACACCCGCGTTCGGATGATAGTATGCCCATTCAATACTACCTTCATTACGCGATTTGAATTGAAGGACTGGATTAGATCAAAGAAACGTTCAGTTATACTATCGATCTGAAGCTTACGTAGAAGGCCATCATGCCAGATTCTTTCAAATGCTTTGAAGATGTTTAGGGCAACTGCTCTAGCTTCACCGTTCTTAACGAAAGCCTGATTTATATACTCTGTGATGGTCGCATCAGTAGTAGACCTGGTAAAGCGGAAACTATACTGTTTATCGAAGGACGTGGGTTGTGAAGCATTGATAATAGCATCGAATACTTTGCTAAAAATAGGTAGGAGGCTGATAGGGCGATAATTAGAGGTTCGGAAGGTTCTCCAGAGTTCTTAAATACAGGAACCACAGAGGAGGATTTCCAGCACGCAGGAAAGCAAAAAACAGAGAGGCAGTACTTGTAGAATTTGGAGAGAACAGATGAGAGTTCAGGGGCACATTTCTTCAGGACAATGACTGGTATTCGGTCACCTCCGCTCGCCTAATGGGCGTCAAGCTTTGAAATTATGTTAGAGACCAGTGAGCGGGTAATGTGAACGTCATTTAGTTGATCCTGAGTTCTAAGTGGGAAATCAGGTGCGAATACCCCAGACGAATCAGTTGCTGAGTTGGTAAAGAAGCTGCGATCAAAACATTCGGCCTTGTCCGATGAAATTGTGAGAACCTCGAATTTATTGATTAAAATGGGGATTGAGGTCTTGCTGTTGTTTAACACATTTTTACAAGGCCGTCAGTACTCTTTGGAGCCAAACATGCGGGATGCTATACTCTGTTTATATTTGTTTTTCTTTTTTTTTTTTTTAGCAAACACCAGCTTAGCATCGTTTAGGATAATCTTGCACTCATTACGAGCGTAATGAAGATAGTATTGAATGGGCATACGTTATAATTTCTTGTAATTTTAAAAATTGTGCGTTCAAAAATTCCCCGTCACGTGAGCGTTAAAAAAAATCACCGTTACGTGAAAGTTCTTAAAAAAAAAGGTAAACGGTAAAATCAGTTATTGCAAATCGTCTGAAGACGCCACATGGTAGAAACCTAGGTCACGTAATACCTCGTTTACAAATGAATATATATATATATATATATATATATATATATATTAATACAAGTTTCATTGAATAATATAGACAAGTTCTGTCTATTTATTTTGTGTAAGATCCGTTCGTATGATCTGATTAGCTTGATAGTGTTGTCATGGAAAGACGACAAGAAATAGCAATAATTGTTGATTTTTTTATCAGGTCTGAGCTTTCGGCTTACATAAGCCATTATCAAAGGATGAACATTTAATGTTCAGTGAACATAGAACATTTAAATTATTATTAACAGAGTGGAGTTATACAGAGAAAATTAGACAGGTCCATTTTTTGTGTCGCACATGGCTGTAGGCCGAGAAGGAATGGTGGTAGTTGGTCTTTTGTTCAATTGAGTGTATAGTGGCATGAGGGGATTGGTCTGGGAACTGCTGCTACTATGGTGTAGGGGGTAAGTATAATAACTATGACCTCTCCCGTCGCTTATAGGCATTGAAGTGTGTTAGTAGAGGTGTCGAAATTTATTTTATTTAGGCTAGGTTTAATCTGTTTAATGTTTCCATGACAACACTATCAAGCCAATCAGATCATACGAACGGATCTTACACAAAATAAATAGACAGAACTTGTCTATATTATTCAATATAATTCAATATATTATTTAATATAATTATTCAATTATATTATTCAATATAATTATTCAATTATATTATTCAATATAATTATATTATTCAATTATAATATAATTATTCAATTATAATATAATATTATTATATATTATATATTATTCAATTATAATATAATATTATTATATTATATATTATTCAATATAATTATTCAATTATATTATTCAATATAATTCATTAATACAGGTTTCAATGAAACCTGTATTAATGAAAAAATGCTGCCAAAATACACACAATATATATATATATATATATATATATATATATATATATATATATAGTCACATACATCCCACACACAACTCGCCAAATATAAGAAAGGAGACTTTCCATTCCTTTCCACACCACCTGAGGAGACATTGTCATTTCAATGTCGAAACAAAATGTACACTTTGTAGTGGATAAAAATTTGTACATGTTCTAAACTATAATTTATAATAAATATTCACAGCTCTATATTATATATCGAGCACTATTTTAAATTAATGTTTTAAACATTGTAAATTTTTCTTCGTTCCTTATTCACTCGGATATATATATATATATATATCATATTATGCGCCCAATAACTAGAGCTAAAAGGACTGCCTTCTTCCACCGAACGCCCCTGTGGCCCAGGGGTAGAGTCGCCGACTGACGCCAAATCGGTCGGGCTTCGAGCCTGGGTTGTGTAGCAATCGGAGTCTAACCGTACTGATGAGCAGTGATACAGCGAAACATATGTCTGCGGATGACAATAATATATATATATATATATATATATATATATATGAACCCTCGATTAATGCATTTTCAATTAGTGCGCTTATTTTTATATGCCAAAATTCGATTACTACATACATACTACTCGATTAGTGCGGTAAAACATTCTTCAGTTTAACCATAGTTATAACCATGAACGGAAAGTGTGACATTGAGATCTGACGGCGTATTGGCATGGGGCCAATGGTGAATTCCAAAGACTGTGTAGAGTATTGAGACTCATTGGTGAGAAAGAAAAAGTACTGGACTGTTATGTAATCTCCTCAGGGATGAAGGAAAGACTTGAAGCAACAGAACTGTGGTTCTACAGAAAGATTCTGAGGATACCATGGATCAAACATGTCAGCAGCAACAAGGTTTTTAGAGAGGATGAAAACAAAACGGAAAACTTATTCTCAGCAACAAGAAGAGACAGCGGAAACTTCTGGGACAGGTTATGAGGAAGGAGAGCTTGGAGAATCTAATACCCACAGGACGGATAGAAGCAAAGATAAACAGGGGAAGCCATTCAAGACATACTTGATGGGTTTTAGTAAGTGATTGTCGAAACGGGGTTTTGGGAGAGATACCAAGAGGAGAAGTGTTAAGAGAGACAAACTATAGGGATGAGTGAAAGTCCATGATTGCCTACGTCCTGAAGGGACATGGCACATAAAGAAGTGCTGCTACTAGCTCATCCACATTTATTTAACGTTTATAATATCAGATAAAAAATCCTTTATTTACACTATTTATATTCAGAATTTTATTATATTCATTGCATTCAATTACGCGCAAATACCCTTGGGAAAAGTATTAATCCGTCTCTTCCCTCCATATATGGGTTAAATAACAGGAAAGATTGGGTTCTATAGCCTTGGCTGATAACTAGTCTACCGCAGAAAGTAATGGCAACCTACTGCGGAATAATCTTCTGCCCAGTCAGTCATGTCTCGAAAGAGACATGATCGCCCAAAGCGTGTATCACGTATGGCACTTAACTGACTGAATGAATATAATAGTTGGAAACATAATTAAAACTTTTACTGGGCATAAAGTGGGGGATCGGTCTTCTATTGTTATGAAGTAATAAACTCATACCCTACTAATTATACTTAATATAATAATGTAATATAATCTATCTCTTCTCCCTTCAGCTATGAGTGAAATGGCAGGGCAAATCGCCCAAGCGTGTATCACGTATGACACGTATGATATGAGTGATATTCAGAATATCATGATCGTCATCTTTGTTGTTATTGCAACATTTTGTTGCATATCGATCCGGGTAGCTTATAGAAAATTCTGAAGTAAACCCATTCTAAACTAAACCCAATCTCTGGGAGTAAACTGTTCCCGTTCCACTGCACTATCTTCGGATATCTTGTCTATTTTTACTGATCTACTGTTTCCACTGAGTCCAAGTTCTTACTACCTGGCTCAGGGATTGAACTCACAATTACTAGGTTCTGGGTATGAAGATAAACTGCATCCGACAGCAAGGCCTCTGATTAGGAGGTTGTGAGGAGCATGGAACCACCTCTTAATTGCTGTTGTTCCCAGGTCCACCCTGACCTGTCCAACAGCAAGGTCTCTGATTGGGAGGTTGTGGGGAGCATGGAACCACCTCTTAATTGCTGCTGTTCCTAGGTCCACCCTGACCCGGAGTGGTAGCACCTGTTAGGGTCCCAGCTATGGGCAAATAGTTAACACCCAAACTGGGGTCAAAACAGTATGAAAGTATAAAAATACACTTTTATAGAAATATATATATATATATATATATATATATATATATATATATATATATATATTCTGGAGGAAAGTATTATCAACAATATATTTTTCAAGGAGAATAATTATTGCCATAATACATTTTTGAAGGAAAAAATTTATTACCAGCAATACATTTTTGAATACAATTCTAGAAGACATCTTCAGTTTTCTAAAAAAAAACAGTTTTTTTAAATCATCAAAATTTGACTAATTCAACCTTCTCACTATCACCGAACATTAAAAAAATACCTTAAAACCTCACCTTTTTGGCATTAAATAACCCACAGAGGTGTTGATATGCCGTTAAACAAAACTCAAACTCACAATTACTTTGTCACAAATCCATGCATTAATCCACCTTTTTTTTTTCACAGGAAAATCAATAATAATGCCAGGCTAGATTGAGAAGTCCAGCTAAAAAACATGCGCTTCAAACAGGAATTGAACCTTCATCAGAAGTTGGAAAGGTATTAATCCGTCTCTTCCTTCCAGTTATTGGTTAAATAATAGGAACAGATTGGGTTCTATAGCCTTGGTCAGCAACCAGTCTACCGCAGAAAGCAATGGCAACCTACTGCGGGATAATCTTCTGCCCAGTCAGTCATGTCTCTTTCGAGACATGATCGCCCAAGCGTGTATCACGTATGGCACTTAACTGACTGACTGACACCAGATCTATTCAACCTAAATAGCGAGGCAATTCTAAGAGAATTACAAATAGTGCCAGGATTTGTCATTGGCGGCCACAGTCTGAACAATATAAGCTACGCAGATGATACAGTACTGATAGCAGACACGGCAAGGAAACTACAAGACCTTCCACTGAAAGTAGCTAAGAAAGGACTAAACATAAACTACAAGAAAACTGAATGCATGGTCATCAGTAAAAAGAGGAGACCAAAATGCCAACTACAGGCCGGGGACACTACAATCAAACAAGAAACGGAAAGAAAACAACAAGACCTACAGAAGGTAGCTAAAGAAAGTGAAAAGAAAGGACTAAACATAAACTACAAGAAAACTGAATGAATGGTCATCAATAAAAAGAGGAGCCCAAAATGCCAACTACAGGGGGGATACTAAAATCATACAAGAGACGGAAAGAAAACCACAAGACCTACAGAAGGTAGCTAAAGAAAGCGAAAAGAAAGGACTAAACATAAACTACAAGAAAACTGAATGCATGGTCATCATTAAAAAGAGGAACCCAAAATGCAACAACAGGCCGGGGATACTAAAATCAAACAAGAGACGGAAAGAAAACCACAAGGCCTACAGAAGGTAGCTAAAGAAAGCGAAAAGAAAGGACTAAACATAAACTACAAGAAAACTGAATGCATGGTCATCAGTAAAAAGAGGAGCCCAAAATGCCAACTACAGGCGGGGGATACTAAAATCAAACAAGAGACGGAAAGAAAACCACAAGACCTACAGAAAATAGCTAAAGAAAGCGAAAAGAAAGGACTAAACATAAACTACAAGAAAACTGAATGCATGGTCATCAGTAAAAAGAGGAGCCCAAAATGCCAACTACAGGCGGGGGATACTAAAATCAAACAAGAGACGGAAAGAAAACCACAAGACCTACAGAAAATAGCTAAAGAAAGCGAAAAGAAAGGACTAAACATAAACTACAAGAAAACTGAATGCATGGTCATCAGTAAAAAGAGGAGCCCAAAATGCCAACTACAGGCGGGGGATACTAAAATCAAACAAGAGACGGAAAGAAAACCACAAGACCTACAGAAAATAGCTAAAGAAAGCGAAAAGAAAGGACTAAACATAAACTACAAGAAAACTGAATGCATGGTCATCAGTAAAAAGAGGAGCCCAAAATGCCAACTACAGGCGGGGGATACTAAAATCAAACAAGAGACGGAAAGAAAACCACAAGACCTACAGAAAATAGCTAAAGAAAGCGAAAAGAAAGGACTAAACATAAACTACAAGAAAACTGAATGCATGGTCATCAGTAAAAAGAGGAGCCCAAAATGCCAACTACAGGCGGGGGATACTAAAATCAAACAAGAGACGGAAAGAAAACCACAAGACCTACAGAAGGTAGCTAAAGAAAGTGAAAAGAAAGGACGAAACATAAACTACAAGAAAACTGAATGCATGACAATCAGTCTGGAGGCGTAAAATGCCAACTACAGGTCAGGGATACTGAAATCGAGCAGGTACAGAAATTTAAATACTAGGGGACAGAAAATGTGACCCTGTCATCCGAAGATGTGTTATCATGACTAAGGACGCATTCCAACAGCTGAGTAGAGTATTGACAGACAGGAAGATTTCGTTAGAAACAAAGAAAAGAATACCGGGTTGTTATGTTATATCTGTTCTTCTATATGGTAGCGAATGCTGGACAATCACCTCGAGAATGAAGAAGAGACCCAAAGCAAGAGAAATGTGGTTCTACAGAAGGATACTCAGGATTCGAAATGTGAGCAGCGACAAGGTTTTAGAGCTGACGCAAACGAAAAGAAAACTTACACTTAGCATCAGGAAAAGAAGGCTGAGGTTTCTGAGACATGCAATTAATAATGGTGGACACAGGAGGGACAGAGGGAAAGAGAGACTGTGGAAAACAGCGTGAGACCTACTTGAATGCGAAAATGGAAAATGGGTAACTATTTTGTTCGTCAATTTTGTTTATATTCGATTAATAACGTTTTCGATTAGGGATCTATAGGATACAAATCTCATATAATCCATCAACCAGCTAAAAACACACAAAATAATCTGTACATCCGCAAAATCGGATTCAAACGACTTTGGAAAAACCCAACTAAGAAAAATTCACAAGTCAGTGCGAAAAGCAAATTCTGAATCCGGATTTGATTAAAAAAAAAGCAAATTCATATATGACGTATTTTCATACTTAGCTGTAAAAAGCTTCGCTGGAGCCGGCATCATGAGAAGCTTGACTATTTAAACCACGACACTAACCTGTCAAAGGTCAGTCAGATGGAGGCAGTAACTGACAGCATCTCACCACGTAAAGAAGAAACTTCAAGCTAACTCGCCCTCACTGCCAATTTTCTTTTCTTCTTTTTCACTCCACGACAATCCGGACGTAGGTCACGCCACAGTTTCATTTGAACTCTTCTTCCAACGTCTTTTTCTTCATTTCCACACCACGCCGCTAAAGAGAACAACAGCAACGACCAAATAGATGCGTTAAGTACAACTTATTTATTTGTTTTGCCTTCTCTTTCTCTCAACCTGTCGCGTCCTCCTAAAAAGAGGAAGGAACAAAGACTTTACATTCCGCTACTACACAACCATGAACTCTAAACTTATGCGGACATTTTAAATACCTACATTTCTCTACAAACAATTTTAACTACAAACTGCATGCATTTTCTCTATGAACATTTTTCTTTTCGCAAATATATTATCGTGTTCATTTAACAATTTTCGCTTATATTTTCCTTCTTACACTTTTGTCATCCCGTAAATAAATCTTTGCTTTAATGTATACACGAAATATTTTATTCTTTCACATTTCAACAACCAACCTTCAACCTTCTGAAATTTAAATTGTGGGGACTTCCGACGTGTTTGGCACAAGGCCAGTTTACCAAACATCACCGAGGCCCCCTACAGATTTATGTAAACAAAGACAATATTATGAAATCTTACAAAAGTTACGAAATGGTATTAACTGACATATTTATTTATATTTGTTTGAACATTATTTTAAATGGATACTAGTATTTGATTGGATACTATGCTTTTCTATAATTAAACAGTATATATATATATATATATATATATATATATATATATATATATATATATATTCACTGGCCTGAATACTGAATATATATTCCTTTTATCTTTTTTTCTAAGAAGATTTCTCAGATATTAATCTAAACTTATTTATAAATGAAACTTTGTCTCTGTGTGTGTGTCTGTGTGTGTATCCGTAACCTATCGACTCCAAAACGGCTGAACCGATTTTCTTGAAAATTTACACAGTTGTACTATAAGCGTCTGCGAGTGTTCTTAGCTAGGTTTTGTGTCGAGGTACCCCCGATAAATATCGATAATCGATAATCGAAAAAATCGGGTATAGAAGGAGTGGTCCGATTTTAATCAAATTTGATACACTCATAGACAAAGACATAAGAAACGATATTCAGAAGTTTCAAGGTTGCAGTTCTTACAATTGTGCAGAAAATTTGATATCGATACCAGGAAATCAAAATTTGACTTACATCCATTCATTTTTCTTTCAGTCTACGGTTTCGCTTTAACTGGAAACAAATATTGCTTTTTAGTCTTTCGTGCCAACGTCGAAAGAGTCTGAGCTCCAGGACCATGGATTAGTTTTAAAGCTTTCATTGGGCTATACTGCTAGTATATATATATATATATATATATATATATATACTAGGTGCGATTGGTAAATTGTCGCAATTATTTTATTATTTCAAATATTCTTTAGGCTGAGTCTGAACTCCAGGACCATGGATGAGTTTTAAAGCTTTCATTATACTCGAGCAACGCCGGGATATACTGCTAGTCGAAAATGCAAGTATGCTCAACCACCAAATAAAAAGTAAAACTCCAAATTCTCGAAACCCTCTTAAATTTAAAACCAGATCTAAATTTAAAATTCAAATGCTAAGCACCGACTCATTGATTTCATTATAAATTAAAAGAGACTCGAATTTAAAAACTTTGCTTCGCACACACGCAAACGCGAACCCAAAACAAAACTCGTGAAATTTCACACCTCGATGCGAAATGTTTTTCGGCTAATAGAAAACTAGGAAACATCTAAAAAACAAGATTCAAATAATCTTCAATTCTCAGAAACAAATTCTTTTACGGACCATTTCCCGAGCCGATGCGAAGTTTATTCGCCGCCCAATGGAATGGCCCGTATCCCACCCGGAAGTGAATTTCCAAATGACCTTTTCATACCCAATAAACAAAATAAAAGACGGGCAAGTTCGCCTGTCACAAGAGAGAAGAAGACCAGCGTATTAACACGTCCTTGGACAAACGCCAAGCGATCGGTATTATCTCTATCCTTCTCTTTCACCTCTTTGTTTTTCATCGTTCACTCGTGTGCCTTTTGTTATACTTGGTAAACGAGCGGAACCCTTTTAGACTGAGCGATAACTTCAAAGACATTCCTACCCAACGATAACGCTCATACATGCATACACACAAGTTACTACTACAAACTCTCGATACCCTTAACTCTTTACTATTGTTTCTCATTGAACGTTTAACTTCTACCAATTCATGTTATTCTATTCTATTAATAAGTTTCTATTTAAACATACAAAAGGAATACTTTTATTCTTCCACAAATCCGGTTCCCACTCCACCCACGTCTCTTGAACAGGTGAAGAGGTTTCCTGTTTCCCTTGTTTCCTGTTTAGGATGCGGTTTCCGGTTTTATCTTTTCCAATCTTCTCACTTTCATTTTTTTTTTCAATTGGAGTAGATAGACTAAACTATCGCCTCGGTCACACTCCACCCTCGTCTATTGAACAGATGAAGAGGCTCATCCCTTGTTTCCTGTTTAGGATGCGGTTTCCGGTTTTCTCTTTTCCAATCTTTTCACTCCTATGTAGCCCCCTGCACATCAGTGACGTTACCGCCTTGCTCGGGGTGATATGATTAGAAAAAAATCCATCTTCTGATAACCTTCTGATAATTCCGATGATATCTGATAAATCCTTAAGTTGTGAAGAGTGTCGGCTATGTTTGTGAATTGGCCTTGTACCAGACGTAGCTGACCGTCCCTACAGCTACAGGGCCTCCATTTGTGCTCACCCTAATAAACAAGCCCAAAACAACTTTTTTTTAAATTGTAAAAACTCTTTTCTAAGGTATAGGATACGAATCCTATATCATCTAACAATTAGATCAAATGAAAAAAAGAAAAATTACACACCTGCAAAAATGGATCCAAACAACTAAAAACATTTTAGGAAAACCAGACCAAGGCAAATTTCACAAGTTAGTGTGAAAGTTAAGATTCTAGATTCTGATTCTATATGAAATAGCAAATTGATCTATGACCCGGTCAATTTTTCTTAACACCTAGAAAATGGGTATGTGGTTTCGATCCAGTCACGTGACTAAATTTCACTACTGAAACCACGTTCTTGACCGGTCAAGTCAGTCCGACATAGGAGCGAATCTGAAAATTAAAGAATAAATTTCAAGAAGCCGACCCGGACGTTAGGGCGCGTCACATATTCGTTCTACCTCTCTTTTCAAATTTTCTTTCTTCGTCTTCACCCACACACCGTCAAAAAAAAAAAAAAAAAAAACTTCAACTGACTTCTATAAGTACAACCTCCTTCATTACCTTGACTTTCCTTTTCACTTTTTCTTCGGCCATAAAAAGGAAAAGAACACAGAATTTACGTCTTTAATCTTTTTACATACACGCATTCTGCTACTATCAACTATGAACTCTTAATTTCTGTGGGACATTTAAATACTTACATTTCTCTTTGAACAATTAACGACATGCATTTTCTCTATGAACATTTTATTTTTTATTTTTACAATTTTGTTATTCTGTTAATAAAAGTTTCACTTTAACGTATAAACGAAATATTTTATCCTTCCACATTTCAACATCTAATTTTCAATCTTCCGATATTTTAAATTGTGGTGACTTCGGTAAAGTTTGACACAAGGCCAAATTGACAAGCACTACCGAGGCCCCTACACTCTACATAAAGAGTACAACCGACACTAAATAATATTAATTACGAATATATCAAAAATGTTTTAAAATGTATAAAATAGTAAGGTCTTAAAATATATAAATTATAATTTAAAAAAAAGAATTAAAATTGTCATAGAATGTTTAAAAACACTTAAATTTGTATTTTTTGAAAAAAATTACAAATATAAATTATGTCACCCCCCCATCACTTATATCGATAATCTTTATTCAATCAGTGTGTCTTAGCAATTCGTAACGGACAATTAAATTAATTGTTCTCTTAGCTATTCACCCATGAAGATGTTCCTGGATGAGATTGAAAGTACTTGGGAAAATAAAATGAATGAAAAAATTACCGATCTTTCCTAGATAATTTTAATTAAAACACCAGGAGATTAATCCGTGTCTATGAGAGGATTAAAATAATCTTAAATAGAAAGATGACTAAATTATTCAGCCAGACATGATTGAATAAAGATATGCTAAGTATACATCATATATATGTAAAGTGTGATTGAAAATTAATTCCCTATTTTAAAATACTCATAATCTATTTATCAATTGTAAATTTTACAAGAGATGGCTATCAGAGGAAAGCGTTTAACCAGAGGTTTTATTTAAAATTTGCTATGGGCAACATATTTTGTACCAGCTTCTCAAGCCCAGGAATTGCATCAACTGGTTTCACCAGGAAATCTTGTGCTATGGAAGAGAGAACTTCTTGCATTTGCTTTTCAAGTTCTTCCAAAGTCTTGGTTTGGTATAGAAGAATTACTCCTTTAACCAAGTCAGTTAAGTGCCATACGGGATACAAGCTTGGGCGATCATGTCTCGAAAGAGACAAGACTGACTGTGCTGAAGATTATCACTCAGTAGGTTGACATTGCTTTCTGCGGTAGACTGGTTGCCGACCAAGGCTAAAGAACCCAATCTGTCCTGTTATTTAACCCATAACTGGAAGAAATGACGGATTAATACCTTTCCCAAGGGTATTTGTGCGTAAGTGAATACAAGGAATTCAACTGGAATTCGAGCTCGGCTCCCTGAATTTCTGATCAGAGTCGATATCCACTGCACCACACTGCAAAGAAAAAAATCACAGGATGTCAAGTCAAGGACTCTTGGTTGGCAACTCATACATAAAATAGGGGTTACTTTTCAATCATCCTAGATATATGTATATATATATATATATATATATATATATATATATGTGTGTGTGTGTGTGTGTGTGTGTGTGTGTGTGTGTGTGTGTGTGTGTGTGTGTGTGCAAATTAATCGAAACAACTGCTTTAGTTTCCTTTCTTTCTCCATACAGTCAGTTTTAGACCCACTGGAGTGGCAGGGTGTAATCGAACCGTTTATTTCGATCACTGGAGTATATCATTCATGTGCCATGTCATGATATACCACCGTGATCGTAACAAAGGGTTTGGTTCGAAATTGTAAGCACCTGAAGAAAACCGGAGCGTACAACGGCCGAAACGTCGTGAATACGGAATAAAGATCAGGTTAACATCTTTTGTTGCCATATTCTCAACATTTTATCCCCTGGGTCATGTGTTCAGAAACGTTGGTAGAATCCATTGACTTGACCCAAAGAGTTGTAAGTTCAATACCTGCCTACAGCAGGGTTGAACAAAAACATGGAGAGTTGAGTTAAAAGGGAGACAACTGAAAATAAGATATCCGAATGAGGCATGGCACATGGAAACAGAAAAAAATCTACCCCGGTGGATGAAATAAAGGGTTCGCTTTGAAATTCCAATCACCTGAAGAACGCCGGAGCGTACAACGGTCGAAACGTAGTGAATATGGAAACCATGATATAAAATAAAATAATAAATAAATGAATAAATAAGAAAAAAATCAGCAACAAAAACAAAATTTACTCATTTTCTTATGTTAGGCATTAAATTATTACACTACTTACTATCCAGTATAGTTTGTTTTTATTTACACAGCTTTAGAAACGTTTTAAACCGTTCTTGAATTTATAGAATACAAATCCTATATCATCTAACAATCTGACAATTAACTCAAACGAAAAAACTAAAATTGCACACCCACAAAATTGGATCAAAACGACTAAAACATTTTGGGAAAACTCAAAGCAAGGCAAATTCCACAAGTCAGTGTGAAAAGTAAGATTCTGTATCCTGATTGGATAAGAAATAGCAAATTGATCTATGACCTCGATCATTTTTTTTTTCACGCCTAGAAAATGGGTGTGCTGTTGGTGTCGGTCACATGACTAAAATCCACTACTTAAACCACATGTTGACCGGTCAAATCAATCTGACATGGGAGCGAATCTGAAGGACCTAGTCGCAATGTGACTAAAGGAAAATTTAATTTGCCGACCCGGACGTAAGGGCGTGTCACATATTCGTTCTACCTCTGCTTCTAAT
>JBBBDQ010001849.1:320000-340000 GCA_037127315.1 Ascarosepion bandense
AAAAGCGTTTTTTTGTCAATCATCTCTCATCTTTTACCAATAAGGATGAACAAAATATGACATCACTTTCTAAATAATTTTGGAAGATAAAAGAAGAGAATAAAATGCCTAAAGTTAAATAGAAAATTCCCAAACAAGCTAGAATATCTAGATTGGTGAATGAACCTTGTTTCCTTTGTCAGCAAGCAAAAATGGAAATTATTAAGCACATGAAAAATGACATGTTACTAAATGAAAGGCATGAAACTACATTAAATTGTTAACATATCAAAGAATTAACCTAACAGTCCTGTTAGAATTATAAAATTTAAGGTATGTAACTTTAGCAATTGTAAACTTTTTATAGTATTAATCTTATTATCTTAATATTTTAATTTAACTGTATGATCTCTAACATTATTTTATCTTTATTTTCTATTATTAATTGGAGTAGATAGACTAATCTATCACCCGGCTCACACTCCATCCATGTCTATTGAACAGGTGAAGAGGCTCATCCCTTGTTCCCTGTTTAGGATATGGTTTCCGGCTTTCTCTTTTCCAATCTTTTCACTCTTTCATATTTTTTTTTCAATTGGAGTAGATAGACTAAACTATCACCCGGTTCGCACTCCACACGCGTCTATTGAACAGGTGAAGAGGCTCATCCCTTGTTCCCTATTTAGGATATGGTTTCCGGCTTTCTCTTTTCCAATCTTTTCACTCTTTTATATTTTTTTTTCAATTGGAGTAGATAGACTAAACTATCACCCGGCTCACACTCCACCCATGTCTAATGAACAGGTGAAGAGGCTCATCCCTTGTTCCCTATTTAGGATATGGTTTCCGGCTTTCTCTTTTCCAATCTTTTCACTCTTTCATATTTTTTTTTCAATTGGAGTAGATAGACTAAACTATCACCCGGCTCACACTCCATCCATGTCTATTGAACAGGTGAAGAGGCTCATCCCTTGTTCCCTATTTAGGATATGGTTTCCGGCTTTCTCTTTTCCAATCTTTTCACTCTTTTATATTTTTTTTTCAATTGGAGTAGATAGACTGATCTGTCACCCGGTTCGCACTCCACACGCATCTATTGAACAGGTGGGGAAGCTTGTCCCTTGTTCCCTGTTTGGGATGTGGTTTCCAGCCTTCTCTTTTCCAATCTTTTCACTCTTATGTAATCCCCTGCGCTTCAGTGGCGTTGCCGCCTTGCTCGGAGTGATATGATGAAAAAAAAAAAACAATTATGATCAATTTATTGCTTTGAAGTTGATTTTAATTTTATAATTAATTTTAATTTTTCCTTTAATTTTTATTTTTATTTTTTAATTTTAAGTTTATTTATATTTTGTTTTATTTTTAAATTTAAAATTTAAATTTAAATTTAAATTTTTTGATTTTTAAGTTTAATTCTTATTTATTTTTTATAAAAAATTATTTTACTTCTCCAAGTTATTATATTAACGCTAAAAAATTATATCTTCGTCTTGTGCTTTTAAATCCCCTTAGATTTGCACTTTATGAATAACTAGCAGTAGTTGCTTGAGTGTAATGAAAGCTTTAAAACTAATCCATGGTCCTGGAGCTCAGACTCTTTGGACGTTGGCACGAAAGACTAAAAAGCAATAGTTGTTTCCAGTTAAAGCAAAACCGTAGACTGCAATTAAATGCAAGTTAAAACCTTTTGTCTTATAATTTGTGCCCAGTAGTATTATAGTGGATGTGCATTGTGGTGCATTGGATATCAGCTTGGAATGAGAAATCGGGGAGCCGAGTTTGAATTCCAACCAAATTCATTGTATTCACTTACGCGCAAATACCCTTGGGAAAGGTATTAATCTGTCTATTCCTTCCAGTTATGGGTTAAATAACAGGACAGATTGGGTTCTATAGCCTTGGTCGGCAACCAGTCTACCCCAGAAAGCAATGGCAACCTACTGCGGGATAATCTTCTGCCCTGTCAGTCATGTCTTGAAAGAGACATGATCACCCAAGCGTGTATCACGTATGGCACTTAACTGACTGAGTATTATAGTGTTACTAGCAGTAAAGCCCTGTGTTGCTCGGGTGTAATGAAAGCTTTAAAACTAATCCATGGTCCTGGAGCTCAAACTCAGCCTAAAGAATATTTGAAATAATAAAATAATTGCGTCAAATCGCACCTATATATATATATATATATATATATATATATATATATATATATATATATATATATGATATTATAAATTATTATTCAATATTAAATAATTATAACATTTTTACGGTATTAAATAATTAAAATTATATTATAAACATTTTATAGTATTAATCTTACTATCTTAATAATTTACTTCCAGTGTATGATTTCTCTTCTTATATTATTTTATCTTTATTTTCTGTTATGAATTATGATCTATTTAATGCCTTAAATTTTAAAATTATTTTTAAAATTATTTTTAATCTTAATTTTATATTAATTTTATATTAATTTCTTTTAATTTTAATTTAATCTTTAATTTTAATTTCTTTTATTTTATTTCTCCAACTTATTATATTAGCTCTCATGAATTTATATTTTCATATTATGTTTTTAAATTTCCTCTAATTTATGTTTTATGAATGATTTCTCTATTTCTGTATGTGATTTCAGAATTAAAAAGAAATGCTTAAATATTTTGTTTGAAACAATGTAACGATGTGTGTATCTGTCTGCAATTCACTTTTGGCTAAAGTTTAAAATGTCTATTTCTTAGCCGTTTCTGTTGTTTCTCCCCTTTCTTCCCTATGTGCATTTCCTCACTTTTTCCTCTTTGTTCTCTTTAATTTCTGCTTCTATTTTTTTCAGAAAAGATTTGAGCCCAGACACCATTTAACCAATATTGATATCTGTCTAAAATTCAATTCCTGTGTAAATTTAAAATTTCTCTCTCTTAGCTGTTTCCATTGGCTCTTTCCTCTAAGTGCTTTCTCTATTGTTTTCGTCTTTGATTTTTGTTTCATCTGTTTCTTTCCCTTTTCTCTTTCCTTCCCTTTCTGTGATCTCTCATCTTGTTTTCTCATCTTTTCTGACTGCTTTCTTTTTCTCCCACTTTTTTAGTATCTTTTTACCTCATACAAAAAGAATTCCATAAATAAAAGGAAGAGACTTTTTAACAAATTTTTTCCAATAAAACATTTATTACCAATTTTGTAGTAGTTTGTAGTTTGTATATGTTCTAAAGTATTATAATATATATATTATTTATGATATATATATATATATATATATATATAAGCATGCTTATCAATGCTTATATTCTTATCACTGTTCTATCTCTTCCCCAATATCGAGCACTTTATGATAAAACACCTGCTTAGCAAAATACATTTTGTCAGGAAAACATTTAAAAACAACCTTGTAAAAACAACCTTGTGGCTAAACATTATCACAAGTAATATATATATATATATATATATATATATATATATATATAATTTATTTGTTTGAACATTATTTTTAATTGATACTCATATTTGAGTAGATATTCTGTTTTTAATCCGACAGTATATTTATGTATTTATATCTACTGGCCTGATTATTTATGATAAGTTTTGCTATGATAACGTGTCATTTGGCAGGATTTGAACCTGTGACCCCTATCAATATATGTTTGTTATCCGGCATGATTTGAACCTGTGGTCCCTATCAATGTAAGAGAAGCTGCCAATTGATTTGGTGCATCTTAGACCACTTGACCACGAATGATTGCACATTCTAATCGAAGTCAAATCAAGCCAATTATATATATTTATGAGGATTAATGGGAGTCTATTCTTGCATCCTTTTATGGTAACCTGTACTATGGAATTGGCCTGATACTTTTCCAAGAAAGTGGATATAGGGACTTATATAGGGTGTTCTATTAAGACAGATCAAAGTTAGCATTAAATAAAACAGTGCTATTGATGTTTGTTCTTCAATATGGCAATGAATGCTGGACAATCTCACAAAGGAAAGACTTGAAGCAACTGAATTCCTACCAAATTCTTTCTATGTGAAAAACTTGAATTTTTTTGAAGTCTGCAAAAACCAGTTAAATCAACCCAAAAAGATGCTGTGTTCTGTGAATATTAAGTCTGCCTCAAAGATGGTAGTGGATCAAAATGGCACATATATGGCAGAATAAATCGGTATATCAATGTCTTTATCTTTGAAATTCACTTAAAAGATGCTACAAACTTTCCTTCCACCCCAATATTATTTGGTTATTTGGATCTTCTTCAAGAGTGTATCATACATATATGCCCGTTGCTTGGGCATAATGAAAGCTTTAAAACTAATCCATAGTCCTGGAGCTCAGACTCTTTGGACTTTGGCACGAAAGACTAAAAAGCAATAGTTGTTTCCAGTTAAAGCACAGCCATAGACTGAAAGAAAAATGAATGGATGTAAGTCAATTTTGATTTCCTGGTATCGATATCAAATAAGTTTTTTCATCGTAGACTGAATTTTGAAGGCTAAATAAGTCCTCTGAGTAAATGGTATCATGGCTGAGACTAAGAACTACAATTATACCTACTTAGAGCCAAACCCAAAGCAAAAACTAAAATAAAAGGGCTGAAAAAAATACAGACATACAGGCAGATAAATAGACAGACACACAAACATCTTGCCTTTTATATATATATATATATATATATATATATATATATATTATCGATTTTATGCACTACTGTAGGAACTGCAACCTTTAAATTTCTGAATATCGTTTCTTATGTCTTTGTCTATGAGTGTATCAAATTTCATTAAAATCAAATCACTCCTTCTATAACCCGATCTTTTTGATTATCGATTTTCAATATTTATCGGGGGTACCTCGACACAAAACCTAGCTAAAAACACCCGCAGACACTTATAGTACAACTGTGTAAATTTTCAAGAAAATTGATTCAGCCATTTCAGAGTCTATAGGTAACAGACACACACACACACACACACACACACACACACACACACACACACACACACACACACACAGACAAAGTTCCATTTATAAATAAGTTTAGATATATATATACACTCACACAGAGGGAGAGGGAGCTGTATATTTGGAGTGACAGATTGTGGTTGAGAATAATCAAGAGGAACAAAGAAAAGCATCATATATATATATATATATATATATATAGGAAAGAATATTAAAAAGTTTTGAATTTAAAAATGTATTTTTGGACAGTATTTGTTTATTTTTATTATTCTATTTTATATTTCAGACCGCCCTCGGTCCTTCATCAGAAACAAGTGATTTTTTAATTTGAATTAGAAATGTATTTCACTAGAGCATCTGTGAATTTTCTGTTTACAACACATGATGCGTTTGTTTACATCACGTGACGCGTCTGTGGAGAGAGTTTGTTTTACACCAAGTGACGCTGAAAGCGACAGATTTTATTAAAAACATATATTAGTAAACTATCTTTAATAATACTTATAAATTTGTTTTAGAAAATTTTTTTGGAATATCTGAAAAAATTTTAGCTATTGAAATATTTGTAAAGATTCAAAACACCTAAGTCCCTATTTAACCCTAGCCTGTATGTATTTAATTTTAAAATCCAGTATTTTTCTTTCTTTCTGCATGTGTGTGTAGAACTAAAATTGGAGTCTATTGGTAAACATTTGCAATTTTCTCAAGTATGACCAGGTTGTTTGAAATGGGTTTCTATTGGGGAGTATAGATTATTCTGGCATATACTAAGTTTGTGATTATTGAAACGAAATCATTTATATATATTTAATCATTTATATATATATATATATATATATATATATATAGTGAACATGCATACATGGATGGTGGAACAAAGTTTAGGAAAAATAACAGGAAGACAAACCTTATTAAGAGCTACAAGTAACAAGAAATTGTGGAGAGCCATGATCGCATATATTCTGAAGGAACATAGCACATAGAATAAGTACAATATATTTTTTTAAATCATTTCACCCCAAGCAAGGTGGTAATGCCACTGATGTGCAGGGGGCTACATAAGAGTAGAAGATAGGAGAAGAGTAAGGAGAAAGACAAACCAGCTACAGAGCGTGTCAGAGAAGGGAGCAAGAGAAGGATGGGAATACAGGTGTGATGACAGTTGTAAAGATAGAGAGAAAGGAAAAGATATACGGGGTGATGTAGAAAGAACTGGAATCATATGGATGAGAGATGAATATTGACATTGCATTTAAATTCCTGGAGGTTGTAGCCATCAGGAAAACAAGAATATGGAAGGGAGTTCCACAGGTGGGAAGTGCATGAAAAGAAGCTACTGGAGTAGAAGTGGCGGCTGCATTTGGTTGACCTAGCTGTGAATGGGTGTGACCCAGTTGCATGAGTAAGCTTCTGTGGCAGAGTCACCAGTGACTTAAGTTTGTCAGGGCAGAAACCATGAAAATATTTATAGAACAGACAGAGGGAAGCCACATCCTGTTGGTGAGAAAGTGGCTGGAGTCGAGCCACCAAGTCAGTACCTATTAAATTACTGATTCTACTTTGGAGCCTGTCAAGAACACTGAGATAAACAGCGGGTGCACCTGACCATATATGACAGCAGTATTTCATGCACGGACAGATGGTTGATTTGTATATGTGCAAGATGGATTCAAGTGGAAAAAACCTCCTGGCTCGACACAGTGACCCAATTTTCCTAGCAGTGGATTTAGAATGAGTTTGCATAAATGGATGGTGGAATGAGGTTTAGGAGAAATAAGTAAAAAACAATTTATCAAGAGCTACAATGAAAAAGAAATTGTGGAGAGCTATGATCACCATGCGCTGAAGGAACACTGTACATAAAAGCGATGGTTTCCAACAGGATCGTTTAAAAGAGTTATAGACAAAAAGCTGGCGAATTGTAAAATTGTTGCCTACCATCAGGACAATGCTCGACTTCACTTTCTAGATGCAGTCGAAACTGGTTCAGGTGTGATGTAAGATTACAAGCACCATACACACCTGACCTTAAACTTTTGAATTACTACTTATTTCAGTCAATACAAATTTGTTATAATGGAATGAAATATGAAGTCTGCAAAAATTGGTGATACCAGTTTATCATCCAGAAAGATACCATGTTCTAGGACAATGGAATCATGAAGTTTCTTCAAAGATGGCAAAGGTAGTCAAACAAAATGAAATATTCTAGATCTGATCAAAAATTGTCAGGACTGGTACAGATATATCTCACCTTAATTTGTTCCAGGATAGGTGACTTATTTACTTGTCTCTGATTTTACTTATCACTAGGATAAACCACAAATACCCATTCCCAGTTCTTTATTTTATTTATAAATGCATTTTTAATAATATATGATTGATAAGAATCTATTTTAAGCTTACAGAGAAATAAATAATAGTTTTTAATATAGTACAGAAAAAAGTAATCTAAATTTATGAATACATGTACATACATACTTGGAAATATAGATATTTACAATTGTTGAGCTTTACAGTACATTGCAGACTCTTTATTTGTGAACATAGTTTGTTCTAAAACATTATAAAATTAAATGATTTTGTAAGGTTAAATATCAAATACAGTTATAATTATTTTGTGATAGTAAAAAATAAACTAATTTGAGTTAAATTTACCAATATTTACATTCAATTTGTTTATTTACATCATGAACGTAGATGGCTATGGATCATCAGCATCCACAGTACAGTTTTCTAGTAATATTATGAATTTTATATTTGTGGCGGATAGATATAAAGACATATAAAATGACTTAAACTTGATTTTTAATTTTTCTATATATTTTTTTTTTGACAAATGACATATGATTGAGAACAACTTAACTCGAAATGACATTACCCGATGTATGCCTGTACTATAAAAAGAAAACTACAGTACATACAAATTTAGCATTTCATCTTCCTCAAAGTAGTCCCCTTCTGAAGCGACACATTTCATTCAGTGTCCTTTCTATTGATGGAAGAATTTCTGAAACTCATTACATTCTCTTGGATTTTCTCAACATCTTGAAATTTGTTTCTTTTCAAATAAGATTTGTTTTTTTGAAGAGAAAAAGTCGTAAGAGATGTTGTCAGATCATGGGGAATGTTGTGCATGGCCCAAAGTTGCTGCACAAACCATGGTTACTGGTGGAACTGCTATGGGGCAATGAAATGACCATATGCTACACACTTACCTTGAAGCACTGCTATAAATAAACAAGTGAAGTTCATTGATTTTGTTTGGTCTATCAACCTCGGTGGTTATTTAATGCCAAAATCAAGTTGTTTTTTTTTCATTTTATTTTTTATAATAATTTCACCCCAAGCAAGGCCACTGGTGCTCACAGAGTTACAGTAAGAGAAAAAAAAACAAGTGTTACATGTTAAGCATAACAAAAAGAAAAAAAAGATTGACCAAACCTCAGAGTTAAATCACATACAAACATTTAATTTACGATAAACACAAAATCATATATATGCAAAATTTACAATTTTTTGCATTCAAAACAGAAACGTAGAGTTTACTACTGGCTGGTGAAGGGGAAAGAAGGGTCCGTATCTTTACCCAGTTAAGTTAGCAAAGTAGTTTAAGTGCGATAATTTTTATAATTGTTAGAAATCCTTAAATGTCTATATAAAGAATAATTTCCAGTATGGTCAATGTAAAGGTCAAAAAAATTTATTTACCCATTTAGTTCCATGAGGTTATCTTTCAGGTTTTAGTTGGTTGGAAAATTTTCTTAGAGATTCTTTTGGCTGGATATAAATCCCTGAATTAAAGCCAGAGTTGATAATGTCAGCAAATCCTTTTAACAACTTACTACTCTCTTCCCAAAACCTATTTTTATAGGGGCTAGCACCTAATTTGCATATTTCTAGAATCTTTTAGAATTCTCTTGATTTACTGGAATATTCTACAATCTTCCAAAATGTTCTATTCCTAATTTCTCTATTTAACAACTACTTTATAAATAAAAAAACTTTTTTGGAATAGCAAGTAGGACTCAACAGAATCCCTTACTATAACTTTTTATACATTATTAATATTATTTTTATATATAAAGGCATCCTCGTAAAACAAGGCACAGGGAATGTTGAAGAAAGTATAAGAGAAGAATTGAAATCAAGGAGATAGAAGATGGTAACTGACATTACATTTAAACTTTTGGAGATTGTAGCTATTAGTACAAGTATATAGAAAGGAATTCCATAAACAGGAAGTGCAAGAAAAGTAACTGTTAGAGTAGTAGAGACACTTATATTTACTTGTCTCAATGGTAAAAGTGGTAGGACCTTGATGCCAATTTTTGCAATCAGGGTATCAAAGAAAGAAGTTGTCATGAAAATACTTTTAGAAAAGACAGAGAGAAGCCACATCATATTGGTTACAAAATGACTGAAGGTTGACTACCAAGTTAGAATTGATTATACTGTAGATCCTCCTTAAGATTTTGTTAAGAACTTCAAGAGGAATAGCATAAATCCTTGACCAGATATTACAACACTATTCAATGTATTGATGAATGGAAGATTTAGAAATGTGCAAAATGGATTCTGACAAGAAAAACTTCCTGAACCAATGAACAGTGAACCAGCCTTCCTAGCAGCTATAGATTCAATGTATTTGTTCCATCTGAGGTCGTTTGAGAGATTGAGGCCAAGGAGGCACAGTGTGTTGCTATCTATGAGAGATGGTAGGTAGGAATGTTACTCTATTGTGGTTAAAGGACTGCAGCTTTGCTTTTGCAGCATTTATGACCCATTTTCTATCCAATTCAATCAGAGATTGAAGGTCTTTTTGAAAAGCAGTAGTGAGATTTAATTTGTCACCCATGACAGATGTGCTATTGAGATGGGAGTAATGGTGGTGTCATCTGTATAAATGTCTACTGGGGAACTGATTACATCAGGAAGATCATTGATGAAGATCAGAAAAAGCGTGAGATCTAGGATTGAGCCTGGAGGGACGCCTGCGTTCGTATGAAACGACCTGGAATTATTATGTACATAATTGTATACTTTCAGGATAAAGATATTTTATTTTATATTGTATCCTTTAAAAAGATTACAGACAAGGTGGTACTCAAGCAAAAGAACAATAATATATGTGCAGATGAAACATTTTTACATATATAGTTTGTGGATAAGCAAGACAGGGAATCTGGTAGCAGGCTATTAATTGCCGAAGCAAGTAACAGGTATTTTCTGTGCTCACTATATATGGCTACTAATATAGTCAGTTCACATAGGCAATAGAGAGAGTGGGACATTTCATTGCAACATTTTAGGTATGTAGTTTGTGGATTATAAAATGTAATGATGATAATTCTATCATAAAAATATATTGTTGCTAATTTTATTGTAAAACAGGGCTATTATATTTATAATGTAAATGCATTGCTAATAATTTTACTATAAAAATACATTGTAAATCAGGAAGAGAGGGATTGTCAGTGGTCAGGAATGAATGTAAGTATTACTGATAGAATAGGGCTATTAGATGTATAATGTAAATGCATTGCTAATGATTTTACTATAAAATGCATTGTAAATCAGGAAGAGAGGGATTGTCAGTGGTCAGGAATGAATGCAAGCATTACTGATAGAATAGGGTTATTAGATGTATAATGTAAATGCATTGCTAATGATTTTCCTATAAAATGCATTGTAAATCAGGAAGAAAGGAATTGTCAGTGGTCAGGAATGAATGTAAGTATTACTGATAGAATAGGGCTATTAGATGTATAATTTAAATAGAATACGGCTATTAGATGTATAATTTATGATTTTACTATAAGAATGCATTGTAAATCAGGAAGAAAGAATGAATGAAATCATTGCTGATAGAATGATTTTGTTTGATGGTATCAAAACCTTCATGGGTCATTTAGGCTGAAATATAAATATTTTGTATTTAATTTTATATTTTCAGAGTAATGGTATGTTATTTTAGATATATAGTTTTTAGAACACAAAATGTACTTTTGGTAATTTTGCTATAAAAATGTATTTTTACATTATTTTAGTGTTGCAATGGTTGTCATTTTGCTGTAAAATGTATTATTGATCATTTTATTATAAAAATGTACAGTTCATTTTTGTTTGGGGGGTTCAATATTTGCCCATAGCTGGGACCCAAACAGGTGCTACCACCAGAGGTCAGAAGGAATCTGGGAACAACAGCAATTAAGAAGTTGTTCCACACACTTCAAAACTTCCTAATGAGAGTCCTTGTTGCTGGACATAGTTTATGGTCATACCCAGAATGAAACAGGGAAGTGAGCGAGAACTTAGTGTGCACACATGAGAACCAATGTCAGTCTGTTTCAGGCAGGTTTATTCCGTGCCCTTTAGCTCTGTTACATTAACAACAGTCTCGATATATTTTGACTAGGCCTTGTATAAAGTTTAATAAATCTTTGAAAAACATGTCAATATCTATTTACCCTATTTTTATCATTGAAACTATTGTCCTCATCTTTGTTGCAATATTCATGTTTCAACCATTATACACTCCAACCTTCTTCAGTATCTGTCACTATTTCAGGGATGAGGAATTTAACTTATTGACACTATTTACATTGTTCTGAGTGATGCCATCATCTTTATTGTCATATTCACACCATTTCGGCTGGAGTATGCTCTGGCCTTCTTCAGGATCTGTCTATATTTCTGAGATGAGGTATTGTAATTATTTACACTATTTACATTTTTTAGGTAGATATGTGTTGTGGTGCAGTTGATATCTACTCAGAACAAAAAATTGGGAAGCCGAGTTCAAATTCCTGTTGAATTCCTTTGCATTCACTTACGCACAAATATCCTTGGGAATATCTTTGTTGCAATATTCATGTTTCAACCATTATACACTCCAACCTTCTTCAGTATCTGTCACTATTTCAGGGATGAGGAATTTAACTTATTGACACTATTTACATTGTTCTGAGTGATGCCATCATCTTTATTGTCATATTCACACCATTTCGGCTGGAGTATGCTCTGGCCTTCTTCAGGATCTGTCTATATTTCTGAGATGAGGTATTGTAATTATTTACACTATTTACATTTTTTAGGTAGATGTGTGTTGTGGTGCAGTTGATATCTACTCAGAACAAAAAATTGGGAAGCCGAGTTCAAATTCCTGTTGAATTCCTTTGCATTCACTTACGCACAAATATCCTTGGGAAAGGTATTAATCTGTCTCTTCCCTCCAATTATGGGTTAAATAATAGCACAGTTTGGGTTCTATAGCCTTGGCTGGCAACCAGTCTATTGCAGAAAGCAATGACAACCTATGGCAGAATAATCTGCTGCCCAGTCAGTCATGTCTCTTTTGAGATATGATGCTTAACCGACTGACATTTTTCAGACAGTTGTCCTCATTTTTATTGCCAGATTTATGTTGTTTGGCCATTGTACACTTCGGTCTTCTTCAGGATATATTTGAATTTCTGAGGTGAAGTATTATATTATTTATATTGTTCAGAGAGTTCATCCTCATCTTTATTGCCATATTCACTTTATTTTGGCCATTGTACATTTCGGCCTTCTTCAGGATCTGTCTAAATTTCTGAGATGATGTAATTTTGGATATTTGTTCTCATCTTTATTGCCATATGCACATTGTTTTAGCCATTGTACAATTTGGTCTTCTTCAGGATCTATCTAAATTTCTAAGATGAGTTATGAGGATTTAAAATTATTGACACTATTTACATTGTTCATCTTCATTTTTATTTTTATTTGTCATATTTACACCATTTCGGCTGGTGCATGCTGCAGCCTTCTTCAGGATCTGTCTATGTTTCTGAGATGAGGTATTGTAATTATTTACACTATTTACGTTTTTCAGTCAGTTGTCCTCATTTTTATTGCACTATTCACATTGATTTGGCCGTTGTACACTCCAGCCTTCTTCAGGATCTATCTGAATTTCTGAGACTGTTACTAAAATTTTTTGTACGTTTCACATGCTAAATACTGAATTACATCCCCTGGATTGCTTTTCATCATTACATTTTCTGAAGGCAGAAATAATTTCAAATTATTATTTATTTCTGAAGGCTGAATAATTTCAAATAATTATTTATAATAAAAATTTAATGTTTATTATAACCCCCCACAACCACAAAATAGAATGTTAATTGAAGATGTTCTCATTTTAGTAAACACCTCTTGTTTATTGTTAAGATGAGGTTAGTTTTGCACTCTGTGGAGGTCTCCGGACTTTAACTGCTCTTATTTTCTATTGTTTTCTTTTTGAATTTCAAGATTAAAATACTCTATTTCTTCATGTAAATGATTGTGGCATTGAAAACAATTTATAGGCTTCTTCTGTCTAAATACATGTGAAACGAAGAGAGATTTCATGCGTAGATAAACATGCATCATTTGACTTTAATCAATGCTTAGTTCAAAAGATAAAATGAAGAAATAAAATTTCAAATTCTTTAGGTTCCAATTCTCAACTGCTTGTTTGGGTGAATAAAAAGATTATTGAGCGAAGACATAAAAAACAAAGCATTACGTATGAAATTATGAAAATAAATGTAATATGAGGAGTGTTTTAGCACAAACTAGGGTCCTGGGCATGACAGTAAACTGCATCCGGCAGCAAGGCTTCTGATTGGGAGGTTGTGAGGAGCATGGAACCACTTCTTAATTGCTGTTGTTTTCAGAATGGTAGCACCTTTTAGGGTCCCTGCTATGAGCAAATATTAATGTGGTCAAAAAAAATATAAAAATAAAAAAAAATATAAAAATACATTTTTATAGAAATATATACATAAAAATATGATGTGCAACAAATCAGGAAACTGAGTTTGAATTCCAGTTGAATTCCTTGCATTCACTTACGCATCAATACCCTTATGAAAAGGTATTAATCCATGTCTTCCCTCCAGTTATGGGTTAAATAATAGAACAGATTGGGTTCTATAGCCTTGGCTGGCAACCAGCCTACCACAGAAAGCAGTGGCAACTTACTGCTGGATAATTTTCTGCCCAGTCGGTTATGTCTCTTGTGACACATGATTGCCCAAAGTGTGTATCTGACTGACAGATACATAAAATACATTTTTGAAGGAAAAATATTTCAACTATACAATTTTTAAGAAAAAAATTATTACCACAATCCATTTTTGAAGGAATAAATTATTTACAGCAAAACATTTTTAAATACAAAACTAGAAGACATTTATAGTTTGCTAAATTAAAAAAAATAAAAACAGAAAAATTTTCTTTAAAATCTGACTAAATCAAACTTTTCACTACTACTTGTAGAAATAAAGCAATCGGAAAGAAAATGAAAGAAATCCTAGTCAAAAATGAAAAATGCTTGACAATGCTTCATCTAATCAAAATTCCAGATAATATTACTACTACTAATACTACTAGTAGAAATAAACCAATTGGAATGAAAATGAAAGAAATCCTAGTCAAAATTGAATAATGCTTTATAATGCTTCATCTAATCAAAATTCCAGATAATATTACTACTACTAATACGACTAGTGTAAATAAAGCAATTGAAATGAAAATGAAAGAAATCCTAGTCAAAAATGAAGAATACCTGACAATGCTTCATCTAATCAAAATTCCGCATAATATTACTACTACTAATACTACTAGTGGAAATAAACAATTGAAATGAAGATGAAAGAAATCCTAGTCAAAAATGAAGAATGCTTGACAATGCTTCATCTAATCAAAATTCCAGATAATATTACTACTACTAATACTACTAGTGGAAATAAAGCAATTGAAATGAAGATGAAAGAAATCCTAGTCAAAAATGAAGAATGCTTGACAATGCTTCATCCAATCAAAATTCCAGATAATATTACTACTACTAATACTACTAGTGGAAATAAAGCAATTGAAATGAAGATGAAAGAAATCCTAGTGAAAAATGAAGAATGCTTGACAATGCTTCATCCAATCAAAATTCCAGATAATATTACTACTACTAATACTACTAGTGGAAATAAAGCAATTGAAATGAAAATGAAAGAAATACTTGTCAAAAATGAAGAATGCTTGACAATGCTTCATCTAATCAAAATTCCAGATAATATTACTACTACTAATACTACTAGTGGAAATAAAGCAATTGAAATGAAGATGAAAGAAATCCTCGTCAAAAATGTAAAAATGCTTGACAATTGTTCATCTTTCAAATAACTTATGTCAATACCTGTATGAATGTTTGCTTTTCTGAATTAGCTGTCAGTATGTCATTTTTTATGTAAAACAGTAACCAATTTTGTTGTATTTGAAACAATTGCTTTTACTTAGATTTTATCACACGCTTTAAGTATGTATGTCTTTTTACTCTACTATTCCAGAAAACTCGCTTTTGTAAAGTGATTATTGGTTGAAGCCGCATTTTGATAGCATTGTAGCTCATCAAATTGCTGCTCGTCATAAAATTATACAGTTTAATTTTCAATTTCCAGCTCTGTATTATATTGATGTTTGATATTGATATTTGAGATGATCATGTTTGACACAAAGTGATATTTCTTTAGCTTGATGTGAGTCTTGGGAAACTTGCTTGTTATATGTAGTTGGAATCTTTGTGGGGTAAAGAAATGACCACACTCTCCACATTTTCTTTTGAAGCCCTTGTCATGTATTGTACTAAGTAGAATGCTCTTCAAAGTGACATTTGTTTGCGCTGAAAACTTGTCACAATGACTTTCAGAGTGTTTGTCACCCAGTTTCAATTATAGCTTAAAAATTGTCTAAATTGCAATTCTTATATCCCCATTTTTTATACCAGAAACAAGTACCTCTGACAAGCTTTCTTCATCTTCTATATACCTTTTCCATTCAGGATGTGGGCAATTATGGGTTTCCTCATCTTCCTCTCCTTTCTAGCTCTTAATAAATTTTGAACCACCAATTCTCAATCCCTGTTTTGCTATCCAGCTACACAAGCTACTTATGTAGATTGATCAAAGCCCTCCACAACTTCCTATATAGCTGTAAGCAATATTTGTGTCCGTATCATCCATTCTAGAAGACCAATATGCCAACTGCAAATTGGAGAATCTAAAATAAAACAAGTCAAAAAATTCATATAACTGGGAAGTGTTTTGACAGAGGATTGAAAGTGTACATGGAGATCCAAAGACGCAGTGGCATGGCCAAAGACACATTTCAGAAGCTAACCAAAGTAATGAAAGACAGGAAAATCTCATTAGAAACAAAGAAAAGTGTGCTGGATTGCTGTGAGATATCTGTCCTTCTGTATGGAAGTGAATGCTGGACAATCTCATCAAAGATGAAGGAGAGGCTTGAGGCAGCAGAAATGTGGTTTTACAGAAGGATGCTGAGGATACCATGGACAGAGCACGTGTGCAATGATGAGGTGCTGGAAAGGATGCAAACAAGAAGAAAACTGATACTAATTATGAGGTTCCTGGGACACGTAATGAGGAACGAGGGCCAGGAGAACTTAATACTCACAGGTCGGAGGAGAGACAGGAGAAAGCAGCATGAGATGTACTTGTTAGTTCTGAGCAAATGGTTGACGGAGCAGGGCTTAGAAGAGATACCAAGAGAAAAGTTATTGAGAGTGACAAGAGCCAAGTGGAAATCCATGATCACCTGTCTTGAAGGGACACGGAACATGAAGGAAAATAATCCCTGTTCCACCATCCATTTTCACAAGGTAGGTTGATCCTGGCACTCACAACTTCCTATCTTTTGTAGCTCTAAGCAATATTGTTCTCCTTACTATCTTTCATTAGCTTGTAAGGTAGGATGATCCTGGCTCTCCACAACTTCCTATCTTTTATGGCTCTAAGCAATATTATTCTCCTTACTATCCTTCATTAGCCTTGTAAGGTAGGATGATCTGGCTCTCCACAACTTCCTATCTTTTATAGCTCTAAGCAATATTATTCTCCTTACTATCTTTCATTAGCTTGTAGATGAAATGATCCTGACTCTCCACAACTTCCTTTGCTGTGTCTAACCAATATTTATTCTCCTTACTATCTTTCATTGGCTTGTAAGGTAAGATGATCATGGCTCTCCACAACTTCCTGTCATTTGTAGCTCTAGCGATATTATTTTCCTTACTATCCTTCATTAGCTTGTAAGGTAAGATGATCATGGCTCTCCACAACTTCCTATCATTTATAGCTCTAAACAATATTATTCTCCTTACTATCTTTCATTAGCTTGCTGAGTAAGATGATCATGGCTCTCCACAACTTCCTATCTTTTATAGCTCTAAGCAATATTATTCTCCTTACTATCTTTCATTAGCTTGTAAGGTAGGATGATCCTGGCTCTCCACAACTTCCTCTTTTATAGCTCTAAGCAATATTATTCTCCTTACTATCTTTCATTAGCTTGTAAGGTAAGATGATCTATTCTCCACAACTTCCTTTCTTTTATAGCTCTAAGCAATATTATACCAACACTATCTTTCATTAGCTTGTAAGGTAAGATGATCCTGACTCTCCACAACTTCCTATCTTTTATAGCTCTAAGCAATATTATTCTCCTTACTATCTTTCATTAGCTTGTAAGGTAGAATGATCCCTGGCTCTCCACAACTTCCTATCTTTTATAGCTTACGCAATATTATTCTCCTTACTATCCTTCATTAGCTTGTGAGTACAGGATGATCCTGGCTCTCCACAACTTCCTATCTTTTTATAGCTCTAAGCAATATTTTATTCTCCTTACTATCTTTCATTAGCTTGTAAGGTAAGATGATCCTGGCTCTCCACAACCTTTCTTTTGCTAGCTCTAAGCAATATTGTTCTCCTTACTATCTTTCATTGGCTTGTGAATGTAAGATGATCATAATGTCACAACTTCCTATCATTTATAGCTCTAAGCGATGTTATTTTCCTTACTATCCTTCATTGGCTTGTAAGGTAGGATGATCCTGGCTCTCCACAACCTATCTTTTGTAGCTCTAAGCAATATTATTCTCTTACTATCTTTCATTAGCTTGTAAGGTAAGATGATCATGTTCTCCACAACTTCCTGTCATTTATAGCTCTAGCGATATTATTTTCCTTACTATCTTTCATTAGCTTGTAAGGTAGGATGATCGTAGCTCTCCACAACTTCCTACTCCTTTTATAGCTCTAAGCAATATTATTCTCCTTGCTATCTTTCATTAGCTTGTAAGGTAAGATGATCATGGCTCTCCACAACTTCCTATCATTTATAGCTCCTAGCGATATTATTTTCATACTATCCTTCATTAGCTTGTAATGTAGGATGATCCTGGCTCTCCACAACTTCCTATCTTTTATAGCTCTAAGCAATATTATTCTCCTTACTATCTTTCATTAGCTTGTAAGGTAAGATGATCCTGGCTCTCCACAACTTCCTTTCTTTTATAGCTCTAAGCAATATTATTCTCCTTACTATCTTTCATTAGCTTGTAAGGTAAGATGATCATGGCTCTCCACAACTTCCTATCATTTATAGCTCTAAGCGATATTATTTTCCTTACTATCCTTCATTAGCTTGTAAGGTAGGATGATCATGGCTCTCCACAACTTCCTATCTTTTATAGCTCTAAGCAATATTATTCTCCTTACTATCTTTCATTAGCTTGTAAGGTAAGATGATCATGGCTCTCCACAACTTCCTATCATTTATAGCTCTAAGCGATATTATTTTCCTTACTATCTTTCATTAGCTTGTAAGGTAGGATGATCATGGCTCTCCACAACTTCCTATCTTTTATAGCTCTAAGCAATATTATTCTCCTTACTATCTTTCATTAGCTTGTAAGGTAAGATGATCATGGCTCTCCACAACTTCCTATCATTTATAGCTCTAAGCGATATTATTTTCCTTACTATCCTTCATTAGCTTGTAAGGTAGGATGATCATGGCTCTCCACAACTTCCTATCTTTTATAGCTCTAAGCAATATTATTCTCTTTACTATCCTTCATTAGTTTGTAAGGTAGGATGATAATGGCTCTCCAGAACTTCCTATCGTTAATAGCTTTAAACAATATTTGTTTTCTCAGTAGTAGTAGGTCTCCATCAGTCAGGGTTGACCATAGGTAGCATCCTAGTTGTCTGCTTGGCTGGAGCATTGGCATCTGTGACTGTAGAAACCGATGCGGAGATGACAGTCTTTGTTGCAGAGGCTGCATTTATGTTCAGTTTCTGGTTTGTCAAAGCTGTCTCTCCGTGGCAGCTTGTGCCAGCTGCTCCTCCCCTGATTTGAGTTGTTTGGCCAAAGTTTCTCTCTACTTGGACTAGTTAACTGCTATGCTCTTCCACGACTCCGTGTTGATGTTCACATTTTACGTGTCACAATACTGCAGCTAGCGCTGCCCAGCGAGTCTTCTTTCAGAGACTATCTCTCCATACAAGAGGTCTTTTGGGTTGCAACTGTCTGGCATGCGGTAGACATGGCCTAGCCAGCTGAGTCTGTGCTGTTTAAGGAGTGTGAACATGGTGGGCAGACTAGTGCAAGACAAGACCTCAGTTTTGGGCACCTTGTCTTGTCATGAGATTACAAATATGTGGTGGATACTTCTCACATGGAAAGTGTTCAGATGCCTCTATTGCCTGGTGTGCATGGTCCATGTCTTCCTGCCATATAGCAGTGTGCTGATGACACAGGTATTGTATACCAACCATAATTGTCTTCTTACTAATAATTCTAACCCTTGTTCTGCCATCCATTCATGCAAGCTCATAAGGTAGGTTACTCACTGTTTTCTTCTGTCCCTGGGGTATTTCTTACCCCAGGGGCTCATGAATTTTAATGCTTCCTAAACAAAGCTGCTATTTATTAACCATCACAGACAATCACTCATACCCCCCATTAGCATGGATCAGGCTAGTCTCCCTGAAAGCAAAACACTGCACCTCCTCGGGTTAACTCTCACAACAGACCTCAAATGGAATGGCTATATCGAATCCATAGCTAAATGCGCCGCTAAGAAGATTGGTTCTCTGTGTAGGGCCAGGAAGTTTTTCCCGTGTGAAACAATCCTGCACATATATACCAGCCACTTGTGCATCGAATACTGCTACAATATCT
>JBBBDQ010001849.1:345000-435000 GCA_037127315.1 Ascarosepion bandense
ATGCAATGAGGAAGGAGAGCCTGGAGAACCTGATACTGACTGGTCAGATAGAAGGAAGGAGAGACAGAGGAAGGCAGCGGATAACATATCTGCAGGGTCTGATCAGGTGGATGACGGAACGGGGGTTGCCAGGAGCAACAGGAGCAAACATACTAAGAGCCACAAGGGATAGGGAGACGTGGAGATCCATGATCGCCTACGTCCTGAAGGGACAGGGCACATAGAAGAAGAAGAAGTGATTTTTATAGCAAAATTAAATTTCACGTCGGCTTATTAGATTTCTCAGATTTTGTCTTAGAGTATGCTTCGCTGATAAATATTTTCACATACATTTGTGAGGAAAGAAGAAATTTGTCGTGTTAGTTTCCGATCCGACCGTGCGGACGTAGGCAAGAACATAACACTTCCATTTACGGACCAATCAAACAACATTATTTAGCAAAGTGAAATTTGGAGCCTGTTTTAATGCGTTTCTGAGATAGAATGTAGAATTCCAATTCGGAGCCAAAATTGTATGTGCGCTAAGCAGATTTTTAGTGTTTTCAGTAAGTAGGAGATAAGACATTTAACTTTATAACATAGCCCGGCAGTTTACCAAACTTTCTAGCAGTATATTTAAAGATATATATATATATATATATATATATATATATATATATATATATATATATATGTGTGTATGTGTGTGTGTGTGTCCGTTACCTATACACTCCGAAACGACTGAACCGATTTTCTTGAAAATTTACACAGTTGTACTATAAGCGTCTGCGAGTGTTCGTAGCTAGGTTTTGTGTCGAGGTACCCAAATAAATATCGAAAATCGATAATCGAAAAAATCGGGTTATAGAAGGAATGGTCTGATTTTAATCAAATTTGATACATTCATAGACAAAGACATAAGAAACGATATTCAGAAGTTTCAAGGTTGTATTTCTTACAATAGTGCAGAAAATTGGTAATATATATATATATATATATAAAAGGCAAGATGTTTGTGTGTGTGTCTGTTTATCTGCCTGTATGTCTGTATTTTTTCAGCCCTTTTATTTTAGTTTTTGCTTCGGGTTTGGCTCTAAGTTGGTATAATTGTAGTTCTTAGTCTCAGCCATGATACCATTTACTCAGAGGACTTATTTAGTCTTCAAAATTCAGTTTACGACGAAAAAAACTTATTTGATATCGATAGCAGGAAATCAAAGTTTGACTTACATCCATTCATTTTTCTTTCATTCTACGGCTTCGCTTTAACTGGAAACAACTATTGCTTTTTAGTCTTTTGTGCCAACGTCCAAAGAGTTTGAGCTCCAGGCCCATGGATTAGTTTTAAAGCTTTTATTACACTCGAGAAACACCGGGCTAAACTGCTAGTGTATCTATAAATTCGATACAGTCATTCCATTTGAGGTCTGTTGAGAGAGTAAGGTCAAGGAGGTGCAGTGTATTGCTTTCTAGGCGACTAGTGTCATTCATACTGATGGCAGGTAGGAATTTCTCTATGGTGGTTAAAGGAGAAAAGCTTCGTTTTGGCGACATTAAAATTTACAAGCCATTTCCTATCCCATTCAATCACTGATTAAAGATCCTTTTAAAGAGCAGCTTTTTACTTTGTCAGCCTTGGAAGACTTCTTATTTAGATAGGAGTAAATGGTGGTGTCATCTGAATGGTTACATGGGAACTGATGACAGGAAGGTCATTCCAGACCTGCTAGAAGATGTACCCCTGCTAATACGAAAACGCATGTTGTTCATGCATGATGGGGCTCTAGTATATTTTATCACATTATTCACAATGGATAGGTAGATGAGGACCAGTTCCATGGCTTGCATCTCCCCCGATCTCAGTTCTATGGATTTTTATCTGTAGTGCTACCAAAGACAATTAGTTTTTGCAGTAAGTATTAACAATGCAGAGACGCTTCATCAATGTGTCATTGTGGCTTGCGAAACTATTCAATAACATGTTGAAAGGGTCTGCTGAGGACATTTTTGAACATTTGTTATGAATTGCTATGTTGAGGTGCAACAATAAACTTTTGGACATACAATACCGTCCATAATTATTAAGCCACCCCAGTTTTAGATAAAAATGATGCATTTCATACTATTTTTAGTATTTATTGCCAAGTGGATAATTCTGACTTCAAATAGAATGGTTCTTTTGTTACTATTACTTTGCAAAATTTTACAAAGCAAATAGCGACAATTTACCCATCGCACCCTGTAGATTAGCTACACACACATATATATATATATATATATATATATATATATATATATATATATATATATATACACTACTGGCCATAATTATTAGGCAACCCCAGTTTTAAAAAAAAATGATGTATTTTATACTATTTTTAGTATTTATTGCCAAGTGGATAATTCTGACTTAATGGTTCTTTTGTCATTATTACTTTGCAAAATTTTACAAGGCAGCCAGGAAGCCCGTTTGCTTCGGCCAGCCAATAAGAAAAAGAGACGAGCATGGGGAAGAGAGCTCAAAAACTGGACACTAGAACAGTTCATTTGATGCACCTGTTACTGTGCAGTATTAAAAAAAGAACCATTCAATTTTCATTTAGAATTATTTACTTGAAAATAAATACTAAAAAAACAATATGAAATACTTAATTTTCTTTTAAAATCTGGAATAGCCTAATCATTATGGCAGGTAGTGTACCTGGAAATTTCATTGAGTGTTTTTGTTTTTTGTTTTTTTTATTATTACATTATATTTTACAAGACAAGGAAGCAAAGATGAACTCATCCGAATCACACTAAATTTTCTTCATTCTTTCATTGATGAAACTGCATTATAGGTAATTATTAAACATTTATAAATTCATTTGATGCACATGTTATTGTGCAGTATTTGATGCACATGTTATTGTGCAGTATTAACAAACAAAACCATATCGGGCTTTTCGATAAGGTTCAGAGGTGGGTCTGTAATGTGTTAGGTACCGACTTGGCAGACCGCCTGCAGTCTCTCTCCCACCGGCGCGACGTGGCTTCCCTGTGTCTCTTCTATAAATACTTTCATGGATTCTGCTCCGATGAACTTAGATCACTGGTGCCCCCTAAATACGAATTTGAACGAGACACTAGATTAGCAACTAGATCCCACCCTTTTACTGTGAAACCGATAAAATGCAGCCGTAACTTCCACTCCAACAGTTTCTTTCCTCGCACTTCCCGACTGTGGAATTCCCTTCCACACGATTGCTTCCCCGACGGCTACAATCTCCAGGAGTTTAAATGTAAGGTCAATTGACACCTCCTAACACACTAACCTGCTTCTATTCTATCAAACACTCTTCCCATCTGCCTAACCCTCATCCTCGGTATTCTTACTCATCTGTCACCTTCCTCCTGACATTCCCTATGTCTAACCACTCCCTCTCTTTACCTGTACCTTCCCCTATGTAGCCCCATGCGCAATAGTGGCAGTGGAATGCCTTGCTTGGGGTGAGATGATTAAAAAAAATCTATTTTTATTTAGAATTATCCACTTGGCAACATATACTAAAAGTAGTATTAAATACATAATTTCTTTTTAAAACTGGGGTGGCCTAATAATTATGGCCGGTAGTGTATGTTTATATAGACATTTTACTGTATTTACTAGGACTCCACTCTAATGTTTGTAAAAGTATTTCCCATTAGCCGCGTATATAAGGAAATACAAATTTTGTCAAATTCCACTGATACAAGTTTTCATCTTTTCATTCCACGTCTTTTCTTGGTAGTGATTTTTCTACTTGTTCAGAAACTATTACATTAATTTTTATTCAAATACTCTGAATTATTAGATAACACACCGTACAAAGCAAACCAAATTAGGTGCCTTTTCATGATTGGTCATCCATTTTCTAACAAATTATATGAATTGTTTTTAGTTCTATTTCTTTTATGTGTCATATCCCTTCTTCCTATCCTTTCTCTTGTCACCCCTCGCAAACTCATAGGAGAATGTCAACCGTATATGGTGCCACATGTTTCAGCCGAAAAAATGTCTACAAGTGGGCTAAATTGTTTAAAGAAAGACGGAGGATGAAGACAGGCCTGGGAGGCCTACAGAAGTGAGGTCTCCTGAGGTGATTGAATCAGTCAATGACCTCATTCAGTCTGACAGAAGGGTGACAGTGGATGACATTGCAAGGACTTTGAGCCTATCTGTTGGGACCGGACACAAATTTGTCCATGATGACCTTGCCTACTCGAAGGTCAGCTAACACAGCAGCCCAAACGGTGCAGACCATCAACGAGCTGGGCTGGGAACTGCTCCCTCATTCTACTTACAGCCTAGACCTTACCCCTTCAAACTTTCACCTGTTTGGTCTCTTGAAAGCGTTCACGAGAGGCACGAAGTTTGAAAGTGATGATGAAGTCAAAAGTGCTGTGAGCGATTGGCTGAGACATCAGTTCAAAGTTTTTTACGCTGAGGAAATACGGAAGCTTGTGTACAGATGGGAAAAGTGGCTGACACTGCTGGGAGACTACGTTGAAAAATTAAAAAAAAAGTAAGCTTCTATCTGTATTAGAAGTCCTGATAACAAAAAATTCACCTTATTTATTGAATGACCCTCGTAGATGTCCTTATACCGAAAAATTCACTTTATTTATTGAATGACCCTCGTAGAAGTCCTTATACCGAAAAATTCACCTTATTTATTGAATGACCCTCGTAGATGTCCTTATATCGAAAAATTCACCTTATTTATTGAATGATCCTCGTAGAAGTCCTTATACCGAAAAATTCACCTTATTTATTGAATGACTATCGTAGAATTCCTTATACCGAAAAATTCACCTTATTTATTGAATGACCCTCGTAGAAGTCCTTATACCGAAAAATTCACCTTATTTATTGAATGATCCTTGTAGAAGTCCTTATACCGAAAAATTCACCTTATTTATTGAATGACCCTCGTAGAAGTCCTTATACCGAAAAATTCACCTTATTTATTGAATGACCCTCGTAGAAGTCCTTATACCGAAAATTCACCTTATTTATTGAATGACACTCGTAGAAGTCCTTATACCGAAAGATTCACCTTATTTATTGAATGACCCTTGTAGAAGTCCTTATACCGAAAGATTCACCTTATTTATTGAATGACCCTCGTAGAAGTCCTTATACCAAAAAATTCACCTTATTTATTGAATGACCCTCGTAGATGTCCTTATACCGAAAAATTCACTTTATTTATTGAATGACCCTCGTACAAGTCCTTATACCGAAAAATTCACCTTATTTATTGAATGACCCTCGTAGATGTCCTTATATCGAAAAATTCACCTTATTTATTGAATGATCCACGTAGAAGTCCTTATACCGAAAGATTCACCTTATTTATTGAATGACTATCGTAGAATTCCTTATACCGAAAAATTCACCTTATTTATTGAATGACCCTCGTAGAAGTCCTTATACCGAAAAATTCACCTTATTTATTGAATGACCCTCGTAGAAGTCCTTATACCGAAAGATTCACCTTATTTATTGAATGACACTCGTAGAAGTCCTTATACCGAAAGATTCACCTTATTTATTGAATGACCCTTGTAGAAGTCCTTATACCGAAAGATTCACCTTATTTATTGAATGACCCTCGTAGAAGTCCTTATACCGAAAAATTCACCTTATTTATTGAATGACCCTTGTAGAAGTCCTTATACCGAAAAATTCACCTTATTTATTGAATGACCCTTGTAGAAGTCCTTATACCGAAAGATTCACCTTATTTATTGAATGACCCTCGTAGAAGTCCTTATACCGAAAGATTCACCTTATTTATTGAATGACCCTTATAGAAGTCCTTACACCGAAAAATTCACCTTATTTATTGAATGACCCTCGTAGAAGTCCTTATACCGAAAGATTCACCTTATTTATTGAATGACCCTTGTAGAAGTCCTTACACCGAAAAATTCACCTTATTTATTGAATGACCCTCGTAGAAGTCCTTTTACCGAAAAAATTCACCTTATTTATTGAATGATCCTCGTAGAAGTCCTTACACCGAAAAATTCACCTTATTTATTGAATGACCCTCGTAGAAGTCCTTATACCGAAAAATTCACCTTATTTATTGAATGACCCTCGTAGAAGTCCTTATACCGAAAGATTCACCTTATTTATTGAATGACCCACGTAGAAGTCCTTATATCGAAAAATTCACCTTATTTATTGAATGATCCTCGTAGAAGTCCTTATACCGAAAAATTCACCTTATTTATTGAATGACCCTCGTAGAAGTCCTTATACCGAAAAATTCACCTTATTTATTGAATGATCCACGTAGAAGTCCTTATACCGAAAGATTCACCTTATTTATTGAATGACCCTCGTAGAAGACCTTATACCGAAAGATTCACCTTATTTATTGAATGATCCTCGTAGAAGTCCTTTTACCGAAAAATTCACCTTATTTATTGAATGACCCTCGTAGAAGTCCTTATACCGAAAAATTCACCTTATTTATTGAATGACCCTTGTAGAAGTCCTTATACCGAAAAATTCACCTTATTTATTGAATGACCCTCGTAGAAGTCCTTATACCGAAAGATTCACCTTATTTACTGAATGACCCTTGTCGAAGTCCTTATACCGAAAAATTCACCTTATTTATTGAATGACCCTCGTAGAAGTTCTTATACCGAAAGATTCACCTTATTTATTGAATGACCCTCGTAGAAGTCGTTATATCGAAAAATTCACCTTATTTATTGAATGACCCTCGTAGATGTCCTTATACCGAAAAATCCACCTTATTTATTGAATGACCCTCGTAGATGTCCTTATACCGAAACATTCACCTTATTTATTGAATGACCATTTTTAAAGGTCCTTATACCGAAAAATTCACCTTTTTTATTGAATGACCCTCGTAGAAGTCCTTATACCGAAAAATTCACCTTATTTATTGAATGACCCTCGTAGATGTCCTTATACCGAAAAATACACCTTATTTATTGAATGATCCTTGTAGTTTTGGCGTTCAACGCCTTTTGAACAGTTTGTGTCAATCGTTGCCATAATTATTAACTAAAAGCACAATCAACTAAAACTCTGTTACTTCTGAGTACTTGGCATAAAATTACGGCTAAGGGCGGACAGCTTAATGAACAGATGACAATTTGGCCTCTGGAATCCTTTGAATAGTTTATTATTCACTGTAATAAACTGTGGGTGGACGTCGAGGGTTTAGTGATTGGTAGGGTGTTCAGCAAATGTTCAACAAAAGCTAAGCTTAGAAGGCTGTCTCTCTATCTGTCTGTCTGTCTCTATTTCACATTGTATCGGTCTGTGTAGCTATGCTTGGTCACAGACCTAGCACCTGAAATTTCTAGCACAGAAATTTCTAGCACCTGAAAAAAGGCCGAAACGTTGTACAAATGGCAACAAAGATGAGGACAATAGACCGAATAATGTAAATACTGTAAAACTCGAGGTGTTGTTAGTTTGAGTTTGAGTTTTGTTTAACGGCATATCAACACCTCTGTGGGTTATTTAATGACAAAAAGGTAGAGTTTTAAGATATTGTTTTTTTTTTAATTTAGTTATAATGAGAAATTTGAGTTAGTCAAATTTTGATAATTTTTTTTTATTTTAGAAAACTGAAGATGTCTTCTAGTCTTGTATTTAAAAATGTATTCGTGGTAATAATTCTTTTTCCTTCCAATATGTATATTTTTCTATAAAAGTTTATTTTTATGTATATATTTCGATAAAAGTCTATTTTTGTATTTTCATAGTGTTTTGACCCCAGTTTGTGGGGCTAACTATTTGTCCATAGCTGGAACCCTAACAGGTGCTACCACTCCGGGTCAGGGTGGACTTGAGAACAACAGCAATTAACAGGTGGTTCCATGGTCCTCACAACCTTCCAATCAGAGGCCTTGCTGTTGGATGCAATTTACCGTCATACCCAGGACCGGAGATGTTGTTAAAATGTGGCACTATACCTGATGGAGGTTTAGTGCCACATGTGATTATTATTGTAGCCTGTTAGGGCCAGGAAGAAAGACACGAAAAGAAGAAAGTAGGTTGAACCAGTGTATTGAAATGCACAGAACATATATGCAAAATAAGATTGTTATTAGTCAGCAGTTAGAAATGTCCGTCCGAACTCTTAAGGTACACTGCGTCTCGACTAAGAAATCTCGCAGGTTAGTATTTATGACGGAGGAAGAGTTCATTCCAATGTAGATAGGGCACCATAACAATTATACTATTTCGTATTACAATAATCTTATTTGTATAAGACGTAGGTTTTGTCACACCAAATCGCGCACAAAAGTCCGCTTTACTTTAATTTAGAACATAATCTCCAGTAGTTTAAATGTAAGGTCAATAGACACCTCCTAACACACTAACTCGCTCCCATTCTTTCAAACACTCTTCCCGTCTTCCCAACCCTCATCCTCGGTATCCTTACCCATCTATCACCTTCCTTCTAACATTTCCTACACCTAACCACTCCTCCTCTTTACCTTCCCCTATGTAGCCCCATGCGCAATAGTGGCCTTGCTTGGGGTGAAATGATTAAAAAAAAAAAATCTATTTTTTCCAGAACTCAAAACGGACAAAACCGGGTCAAATTAGATTTAGTTGTTTACCGGAGATAAATTAACTAATGGCGGATGACAACAAAGGGAGATAAATCATACCTAAACAGAATGAGAAAGCCAGGGCTTGACATCTTCAAGTGGATCGTCCATGCCTGGGGAGAGTTGGACGTCGCTATCATTGTAAAAGATTTTCAGACATGCTGCATCTCAAAGAAACTCGGTGATGAAATAATAATAATAATAATAATAATAACTTTTATAATAATTTATTATCGGTGGCATAGGCCTATCTCAGGCGAACCATCATCAGCTTCCATGTTTATTTTACAAAGGATTTTACACGAATGTAAAATAAAAACGGAGAATTTGCTCTATATGTATTTATTTGCATATATATTTAGAGCTCTCTTAGAGAGTTATCCTACTACTGTATGTACAGTATACTCCTTTGGATTCTTCTATACCCACACTACATGCTGATATATATATATATATATATATATATATATCTGTTAATACCTATCGCAATCTTATCACGTTATCTGCTTATATATATATATATATATATATATATATATATATATATATATATCAGGTCGGTGCAAAAGTTTTTGCCGATTTAAAGTTTCATCTTGAAAATGAAAAACTGTGTATTTTTGGAAATCTTTATTCATAACAATCACGGCCTTTGCTTTCTATAACTTTATTCCATCTGTCAAGGAGCTTATAAATGCTACGCTTGTAAAATCTTTTAGGTTTTGATGTGAAATATGAATCTAACTCTTCTCTCGTGATGTTCACCTAAGGCCATCTAAATGGTTTTGTAATCCTCGAAATAAGTGATAATCCGAGGGAGCTAGATCAGAAGAATATGCAGGATGGGCCAAGATGGGGCAAGATGGCGCTTCTCATCACCTGTGACAAGCCTACACAAAAATGGTGTCTGAAGGTGTCGTGAAAGAAAAGATTCGCAACAGGAAACACATTGTCGCAGGTTCTGTGGGGACGGTTCGTGCGGGACCCATTTTCCGAATACCGAAATCTTCCCCATTCTTTTCAGTTGGCGTCACGCAGTCGCGTGGGGAGACATTAAATCGGTGTGCAAGTTCTCTTGAGGTTACCGTAGGGCTTTGAGTAACAGCGGCATTCAACACATCTGAATCAAGTTTTTTGGGCGACCACCTCTAGCCTCATCTTTCAAAACTGAAATTTCCTTTCCGAAAACGGGAAAACCACCACCTACAAATTCTTTCTTTCACTGCATCAATTCCATAAGCATCCTGAATAGATCGTGCTGCTGCATTTGCATTGGAACCTCTGTGAAACTCACAGAGTAGAGCATGCCTAATATGTTCTTTAGATGAAAAGAACATGGTTGAGAATATTGCAGAAAAATATGAATGATGCTTTGATAATCTGAAAAAAAAGTTATAAATTGATTAATTTATAACTTTTTTTTCAGATTATCAAAGCATCATTCATATGATATGTTTAAATAATAACAATATGCATAAAATAAATTACAATGATTTAAAATGGCCCTTTTACAAACCGGCAAAAACGTTTGCACCTACCTGATATATGTGTTTGTATGTGTGTGGTGGGTGGGGGGTTGTGCGTGTGCGTATATATACACTGTCACACCCTGATTGAGCACTCTGGAAGAATGGTAGACTTTGAAAAACAGCAGCTACTCTGGCGTCTACGCATCGTTTAATTCAGCAATGAATTAGAACACTCTCAGCTATTGGGCGTGTATAATGATAATATACACGCTAAAAAGTCTGCCCCCTTCTCCCGAGCGCTCGTAGCTCAGAGGTAGAATCGCCGACTGACGCCAATTCGGTCGGATTTCAATCCTGGGTAAAAGGCAATCGGCCGTCTAACCGTACAGATGAGCTGTGATACAGCGAAAATGATGTTATTACTATATATATATACTGATAGGATAGCTTTCCAGTTAAATTTGATCTTCAAAAATTTAAATGAAATTTCAGTGTTACATTCTGTCTTCTTAATTCCTCTTTTTTTATTGCTGATGTTTTTTTCACATATTCTTTCATTCACAATAACCCTTTGCATCTCAGTAGTTTTATTATATTACGTGGTGTAAAATTATTTTAAAAAATTAAAATATTTACATCTATGAAATATATACATTTACATCAGTTAGTTAAAATGTCAACTGTCTTTATAGTACAGTTTGGGAGTAAAGGGAAGTCAGTTAAGTGCCATCCGTGATACACGTTTGGGCGATCATGTCTCGATAGTGACATGACTGACTGGGCAGAAGATTATCCCGCAGTAGGTTGCTATTGCTTTCTGCGGTAGACTGGTGAATTATATTATTCTATTAATAAGTAGTAATTAGTAGGGGATCAGTTTATTACTTCATGACAATAGAAAACCGATCACCCACTTTATGCCCAGTAGAAGCTTTAATCATGTTTCTGTTATATTCAGTCAGTCAGTTAAGTGCCATACGTGATACACGCTTGGGCGATCATCTCTCGAAAGAGACATGACTGACTGGGCAGAAGATTATCCCGCAGTAGGTTGCCATTGCTTTCTGCGGTAGACTGGTGAATTATATTATTCTATTAATAAGTAGTAATTAGTGGGGGATCAGTTTATTACTTCATGATAATAGAAAACCGATCACCCACTTTATGCCCAGTAGAAGCTTTAATCATGTTTCTGTTATATTCAGTCAGTCAGTTAAGTGCCATACGTGATACACGCTTGGGCGATCATGTCTCGAAAGTGACATTACTGACTGGGCAGAAAATTTTCCCGTAGTAGGTTGCCATTACTTTCTGCGTTAGACTGGTGGCCAACCAAGGCTATAGAAGCCAAATTCTTTCACTATTTAATCCATAGCTGGAGGGAGACAGACGAGTTAATATTTTACCCAAAGGTCTTTGCGCGTATGTGAATGCAACGAATTCAAAAGAAATTCGAACTCGGATCTTTCCATTTACATATCATTTTCAACGTTATTTTCTGTGGATACACACACTTGAATTATTTTTTAAGAAATATCTGTGGTTACACACATATTTAGTAGATGCACATATTTTTTATTATCATATCGCCCCAAGCAAGGCATTTTACTGCTACAGTTGTGTAGGGGGTTACATAAGAGGAAAGATACGAGAAAGAGTGACAGGTTACAGGGGATGTCAGGAAATGGGTAAGAGAAGGATAAGAATACTTATGAGAGTGGAGTGGACGGAGAAAGGAACATGAGAGAGAGAGAGAGAGAGAGAGCGAGAGAGATAGGATGTAGGTTAGTGAGATAGGAGATGACTATTGACTTTACATTTATATTCTTAGAGATTGTAGCTGTCGGGAAAGTAAGTAAACAGAATGGAATTCCACAGGCGGGAAGTGCGAGAAAAGAAGCTACTGAAGTAGAATTTGCGTTTACATTTTATTGGTTTCACAGTAAAAGGGTGGGACATAGTTGCTAATCTTGTGGCTCGAGTAAATTCATATATAGAGTGCACCAGTGAGTTAAGTTCATCAGAGCAGAAGCTGTGAATGTATTTGTAGAAGAGACACAGGGAAGCCACATTGCGCCAGTGAGAAGTTGACTGTATCTGAGCTGCCAGGTTGGGATCGATCACATAACAGATTTTCCGTTGGATTTTGTCAAGGACCTCTAGGTGGATAGCAGGAGCACCCGACCAGACATGGCAGCAGTATTCAATGCACGGGCGGATGCTAAGTCGGGATCGATCACATTACAGATTCTCCACTGGATTTTGTCAAGGACCCCTAGGTGGATAGCAAGAGCACCCGACCAGACATGGCAGCAGTATTCAATGCACGGGCGGATGCTAAGTCGGGATCGATCACATTACAGATTCTCCACTGGATTTTGTCAAGGACCCCTAGGTGAATAGCAGGGACAGCCGACCAGGTATGGAAGCAGTATTCAGTGCACGGGCGGATGAATTACTTACCTGAATTATTTCTTTAGAAATATCTGTTTACGTTTGAATACAAAACTGAGCAAACATGAAATTTCGAGACTATGACGAGACAGATTTCGCTCGAAGACACTATTTAGCCTTGCTTGATCGGATAATATCATTCGTGACAGAGTCGGTATAATCATGTCGGGTCTTACAACGATGAATAATAAATAAATGTCATGTTTAATAAATAAACTGGGCGTTTATTCAAATAAGGGTATTCACTAAAATAACATTTACAGGCTTATATGATTAATAAATAAATTATCCCACACCCTCTTTAGAAACATAATTGGCAGTATGAAATTATATTATATAACTTTAATATGTTCATTGTAAGAGAAGTATCGTTTTTGCCAACGCGTTTCGTTCCCTGATAAAGTTTAATATGTATAGAAATTTTAATTAGTAATACGAAAATTGCGATAATGAGATCCGAAGTTGAATGTGGCATGGCCAAGGACGCATTTTAAAGGCTAAGCAGAGTACATGCGCATTAATATGTGTATATTCTTAGAGTAAAAAAATGAAATTTTGAAGATGTTTGCCCCCAAGTGGTAATTTTTCCTCTATATATAAAAGGCAAGATATTTGTGTATCTGTCTATCTATCAGTCTGTCTGTATGTTTTTATACAACTCCACAATTTTTATCCAATTCTCACCAAACTTCACAGAAATATTCTTTAGGCTTCCAGTCAGGTCATGAGCTACTTATGTTTTCCGATCCCCCCACCCGATATTGGAAATCGATATCCCGATATCCGATCAGGTCTGATCAAGATCAGGATTTTAACCCTTTTATCGTGGTTCTTGCTGCAGAATTTGCCCTAACTTGGTAAAATTATAGTTTTTAGACTCAAACATTAGATCTTTTCAGACGACTCATTTTCCCCGATATCGGAAATCGATACCCCCGATATTCTGATCAAAAACCGATATTCAGCCATCACTCTGGCTCATTTTCTCTAATTTTACTACCGATGAGTTTGATAAGTTCTCATGGACTTTCTTAGGTTAGTTTATCCTTGGATAACTTATTTGACTCCGATATTGGAAATCGATATCACGATATCATATCGGGTCTGATTAAAATTAGGTTTATTACCCTTTTATTTTGGCTTTTGCTTTGGGTTTTGCTATAATTAGATATAATTGTAGTTCTTAGTCTCACCCATGATACCGTTTACTCAGAGGACTTATTTAGCCTTCAAAATTCAGTTTGCGACGAAAAACATATTTGACATCGATACCGGAAATCAAGATTTGACTTACATCCATTCATTTTTCTTTCAGTCTACGGTTTCGCTTTAACTGGAAACAATTATTGCTTTTAGGTCTTTCGTGCCAACGTCCAAAGAGTCTGAGCTCCAGGACTATGGATTAGTTTTAAAGCTCTCATTACACCCGAGCAACAAAAGCTGGGCTCATCCACCGGCTGCTCTCGTACGCGCGCGTGCCTATCTCCGACCAACCTCCACTCTACGCCAACATCACCAAAGAAATGGACTGAAAATATAATTGTATATTTTATATATATGCATTGCTGTCCGTCATTTTACATCTGAAGAACATCATCGTTTGGATCCCAGTATATTTCCGTCGAAGATGGATATGCAAGGTTCCATGTAATTTCTCTAAGACCGACTGATAGATTTCATCTCGATTTAATATTTGAGAAAACCTGGAAACACTGATGATCGTTCCTCGAAGACTGACATCTATTGATCAAAAGGAATATTTCTCAGATTGGGTCGGCCGAAATGCCACGTGTCAATATTTTTAGACAGCCTTTTAAGCCGACTTCTTCATCTCCGCCCCCGCTTCCAAGATCTGTCAGGTAATGAAGAAAAACATTTAATTCTTCGCGTGATGTTTCCTATTCTCGCAGATCTATGGTAATGGACTTTTGTTTGGTACTAACGGACTTACTTCGATAAACGGACAGGGGATGAAATTCTTGGCCGACTTTGTTTCTTGAATATATTATTTCTGCATTAATTTTGAAAGTCTCTAGCTGTTATCACGTTGAATCAAGTGGTAGTAAGTCATCACAAAATGGCATTTACTAACCTTCCGACTTAGGTAGGATTTGAAAAAGCTTTAGGTTTAATATGCAGTGTCGAAATTGATAACTGTCAGACTAGCTTTGTACCGAGTTACGACGTAAACTGGAGCTTGCTAATCTTTGAACAGTTACCCGAGCGTTTGCGCCCGGCGTCCCCAATATATATATAACGACTTTGTGTCACATTTCGCCTCAGTTGGAGAGAATGGGTAAATAACGATTACTTTACCCGACGGGCAGGATCTAAATGCAGTATTTGTTCTTAGATACTCATTTCCTGCTCGCCGGTCACGTGCAGCACTCGACAAATGGTGGCTTGTAGGTAGGTTTGGGTACACCAAGCCATTATTTCAAGCAGGGTTCGGCTATCTCCGCCTCGCTAGGGACACATCTGGCCTTCGAAGGATTTCTGCCCGGCCAACCAACTTAACAACTGGATACTAATTATCTAATTAACGACCCGGATGATGTTTTGCTCCTGCCATCGACAAATATTTTACCTGATGTGGAGAAGTTTTTCTTTCATGTGCTGTCACTCTTCGTCATCCTCCACATCTTTCTGTCTCTTGTCACTCTTAATATATGCTGCCCTGTTACATCTCCTAAACCATTCTTTGCCATCCATTTGTTTAAACCCATCAAGTATGTCACGCACTTTTTACCACTTTCGCTCTATCAATCCTGTGAGTATCAGATTATTCAAGCCTTTCTTCCTCATCACATGTCTCAGAAACTTCAGCTGTCTTTTTCTGATGTTTAGCTTTTCTTTTCGTTTCCATCCTCTCAAAAACTCATCGTTGCTCACATGTCCGGCTCTTTGTATCCTCAGCATCCTTCTGTAGAACAACATTTCGGTTGCTTCAAGACTCTCATAGCAATCCAGTTCTCTCTTCTTTGTTTCTAGCAAAATCTTTGTCTCTCAACACTCTATTCAACCTCTGGAATTCATCCTTGGCCATACCATTTCACTTTCGGATTTCAGTGTCACATCTTCTGTCTTGTGTTAGAACTCTTGCAAGGTATTTAAATTTCTGTAAAAAATAAAACAATTAAATAAATTATTTTTTTAGTACAACCGATTAAGAAACATAATTAAATACAAGCAAGTTTTATTTATTATAATACTAGCAGTAGAGCCCGGCGTTGCTCGGGTGTAATGAAAGCTGTAAAACTAATCCATGGTCCTGGAGCTCAGACTTTTTGGACGTTGGCACGAAAGACTAAAAAGCAATAGTTGTTTCCAGTTAAAGCGAAACCGTAGACTGAAAGAAAAATGAATGGATGTAAGTCGAATTTTGATTTCCTGGTATAGATATCAAATAAGTTATTTTCGTCGTAAACTGAATTTTGAAGGCTAAATAAGTCCTCTGAGTAAATGGTATCATGGCTGAGACTAAGAACTGCAATTATATCTACTTAGAGCCAAACCCGAAGCAAAAGCTAAAATTAAAGGGCTGAAAAAATACAGACATACAGGCAGATAAACAGACACACATACAAACATCTTGCCTTTTATATATATATATTATCGATTTTCTGCAACCTTGAAACTTCTGAATATCGTTTCTTATGTCTTTGTCTATGAGTGTATCAAATTTGATTAAAATCGGACCACTCCTTCTATAACCCGATTGTTTCGATTATCGATTATCGATATTTATCGGGGTTACCTCGACACAAAACCTAGCTAAGAACACTCGCAGACGCTTATCGTACAACTGTGTAAATTTTCAAGAAAATCGGTTCAGCTGTTTCGGAGTTTATAGGTAACGGACACACACACACACACACACACACACACACACACACACACACATTTATAAATAAGTTTAGATATGAAAAGAAACAGCGGAAATCCGATTCTACAGGAGAAAAAACTATTGTCTCGTTAACCATTTTTTTTACTTGAGCTCATTTTACAATCTTAAGGTTTGTAATTGGTTGTCTCTAGCATTACATATTCTTCTTCTTCTTTTATGCACCTTGTCCCATTAGGACGTAGGCGATCATGGCCTTCCCCGTCTCCCTATCCCTGGTGGCTCTTAGCACGCTTTCTTCTGTAATGTCTCTCAGCCCCCGTCCTGTCATCCACCTGCCCAGGTCCTGCAAATATGTTATCCACTGCTTTCCCCTGTCTCTTTTTCCCTCTATCTGCCCTGTTAGTATCAGGTTCTCCAACCCCTCCTTCCTCATTGCATGTCCCAGGAACTTAATTTGTCTTTTCCTGATGCTCAATATTAATTCCTTTTCGTTTCCATCATTTGAAAAACCTCATCATTGCTCACATGCTCGATCCATGATATCCGCAGCATCCTTCTGTAGAACCACATTTTAGCTGCTTCAAGTTTTCCCTTCATATGTTGATATTGTACTGGGTCTTTTATTGTATTCATTTCTATGCTTGGCCGGCTTAGAATATCCGAAAAAGGTCGAAGAAGGTACGTCAATGCGTTATAATTTTGAAGAAAAAGGCGACCTTGACCACGCACACAAAAATCAGTAGCCAGGAGATGCTGCTGACAATTGAACCCTTATTTTCAATGTCACCTTCGCCGAAATTGGGCCTCCTTGGCCCGGCAGGCAGAATCAAAATGTAGTAACTGGTGGATGGGTGTGTAAGTTTGGAAGACAATAACTAGCTTTGACAAGATTAGACCAGCTGTGACAAGATTAGTACCTAGTTATCGTTAGGTAGGGGGTGGGCTGAGTAATCTCTGAACAGTCCCCACTTAAAAAAAGCCGAACTTGTGTCACATCTCGTTTCAGTGGTGAATGATGGGTAAATAACGCTTCCTTGTTCCGGAGGGTAGGTTCATAGTGTAGTATCCGTTCTCAATTACTCAGTTCCTGCTCGCCGGCCACCCCCAGTACTCGTCACCTGTTAGCGGGGTGGGGGTAGATTTGGAAGACAATAACCAGATTTGACAAGCAATGGCCAATTTTGACAAGCTATGACCAGCAAAGACTAGCTTTGTACCGAGTTACGACATAAGCTGGAGCTTGCTAATCTTTGAACAGTTACCCGAGCGTTTGCGCCCGGCGTCCCCAATATATATATATATATAAACGACTTTGTGTCACATTTCGCCTCAGCTGGAGAGAATGGGTAAATAACGATTACTTTACCCGACGGGCAGGATCTAAATGCAGTATTTGTTCTTAGATACTCATTTCCTGCTCGCCGGTCACATGCAGCACTCGACAAATGGTGGCTTGTAGGTAGGTTTGGAAAACAATGACCAGCTTTGACAAGCAATGGCCAACTTTGAAAACCTATGACCATCTTTGACAAGCTTAGACCAGCTAAGACAAGCTTGGTACCCAATTACTGCGTAGTCTGGAGCTGGGTAATCTTTGACCAGTTACTCGAGCGTTGGCACCCGGGGTCCCTACTTTAAAAAAACCTGACCTTCTGTCACATCTTGTTTCAGTGGTATAGGATGGGTAAATTACGCTTCCTTGGCCCAGAGAGGAGGTCCATAGTGTAATATCTGTTCTCAGATACCCACATTCCGCTCTCCGGCCACCTCCAGCTAAACGTACGCTTTTTTAGCATTTCCGTTGCCCGGGAAAGCATTACGCTTTATTTAGTAGAATTCTTGTCTACATTCACAATATAAAGAAATAATGATCGATAACGCATTTATCCCACACCAAGAAAACAACAAAAATTAAAAAAACTTAAGCAGCCAATTAACAGAATCAGCTATGAATACTGTAGTAATGTTCTAAAATATTTCTAAAAAGAATAATTTTTTTCATGCTTTAACACGTGCATGACCATGACAATACAACATAAAAAAACATTCCATTTTGGATAATTTTCACGTTCTAATGAACGCTAGGCAATTTGACAAGCGTTACATTTGAAGCAAGAAGAAAATTGACCGTCATTTTTAGAAACACAGTTTTGCGGTTATTTTTTTGTTACCACTACTCACACTCCTGGAGATGATCTCGAAAGGAAATTAAAAGTACTTGGGAACATCGAAAAATGAATAATAAAATCATCTGTCAAAGTTACATTTCATATATCTTTCTGTTGTGACGCCTCAGGCCGGGCTGGCCATCTGTCTAATGTGACGCTCGTTCTCGCCGACGGTCGTGACTCTCCCAGTTGTGACACTGCCACACCCTGATTGAGTACTCTGGAAGAATGGGGGACTTTGAAAAACACTAGCTACTCTAGCAAATACGCATCGTTCATTCAGCAATGAATTAGAACACTCTCAGCTATTGGGCGTGTATAATGATAATATACGCGCTAAAAAGTCTGCCTTTTTCTACCGAGCGCCCATAGCTCAGAGGTAGAATCGTCGACTGACGCCAATTCGGTCAGGTTTCAATCCTGAGTTAAAAGCAATCGGAGTCTAACCGTCCTGAAGAGCTGTGATACAGCGAAACAGATCTGTCTGCGGATGACTATATATATATATATATATATATATATATATATATATATATATATATATGAGAAAGAAATAACGTGTCTGCCTTAATTTTTCTTATATTTGCTCTGTAGGTATTTATATACATATTTATTTAGAGCTCTCTTAGAGAGTTATCCTATCACTGTATGTACAGGATACTCCTTTGGATTCTTCTATACCCACACTGCATGCTGATATATATATATATATATATATATATATATATATATATATATATAAAGAACACTGAGAAAACTATGGACAGAATATGTGAGCTATAATGATATTTTAATAAATATGGAAACAAAAATGACACTCTACAAGTTTGATAGGTTGTACACTTGCCTTCAAAATGCCATGTGAGTGACAAATTCTCCAAGTCTTCCATCCTCCTTATGTCTCTCAAAAGTCACCGTACATATTGAAAATAATGAGAGCAGGGGAAACATCGAAAACTACCCAAGAAACTTGTATGAACGCAATAGAGAAATAACAGTGCCTGGGAATAGCGAAAAATGCCTTCAAAAGGTAAGCAAAATATAAAGAAACAAGAGAAATTAGAGACAAAGAAAAGAATGCCATGTTACTGTGTAATATAAATCTGTTGCTGTATTTGTATTATTCGGACTATTGTCCTCATCTTTGTTGCCTTGTAACTTGCAGATTTAGAGGGAGATAACTCATGGTTCCAATCGAAGCTTTACGCAAGGAATGAGTATGATATACCCCAGTGATTCCAATAAAAGGTTCGGTCTGAAATTCCTAGCACCTGAAGAAGGCCGGTGCGTACAATGGCCGAAACGTCGTACAAATGGCAACAAAGATGAGGACAATAGTCCGAATAATGTAAATACTGTAAATACTACCTCATCTCAGAAATATAGACAAATAAAATGATCTATTATTAAACGTCATGCAAATGGCAACCAAGATGAGGACAATAGACCGAATAATGTAAATAGTGTAAATACTACCTCATCTCAGAAATATAAACAAATAGAATGATCTATTATTAAACGTCGTACAAATGGCAGCAAAGATGAGGACAATAGTCCGAATAATGTAAATACTGTAAATACTACGTCATCTCAGAAATATAGACAAATACTAAACTTTTTGCTATGATAGTGAATGTTGAGCAATTTCCTCACCGTTGAAAAGTAAACTTGAGGCCACAGAGATGTGGTTCTACAGAAGGATGCTGAGAATACCATAGACTGAACATGTGAGCAAGGTGGAAGTTTTAAGGATAATAAAAACAAAATACTTCGAATCTGAAAGGGACAATGAGCATTTTTGGGATGCATAATGAGGAAAGCGGGCTTGGAGAATTTGACATTCTCAAGACACCTTGATGACAAGGATAAACTACCTAACAAGCTTGTGTAAATGGGTGGCAGAACAAAAGCTAGAAAAGATAGTGTTGTGGAACCCAGACTCAACTCAACATGGACTCACACACTGCTATATTAATACGTGTGTGATAGCAGTAGTGGGAACACATACCGTAGCACTGTGCGTATGACCGCAGTCGACTACCAAGGACTTTACTGGGTTCGTAAGCTCTGCTTACTGTACCTTCTTTGTAATCTTTTCTGTAAACACATCTTGCTTTAACCTACACCTCGTGTTCCGTGTTATATTTCCGTGGACCCACTTTTGGCTCCACGTCAGAAAGGAACCTATGGAGGAGTATGATCGACCTCGTCCTAAAGGGAGATGTTACATAAAAGAAAATTTGTTTTTTCATCCTTGGGTGGTAGCCGGTTTAGAAGACGGAAAGAGGAAACCACGCTGTTATTTTCCTCAGGGAAATCTGTGGAGAGCCATGGCCATCTACTTTCTGGAGGAACATGGCGTTTAAAAACAATCGTCTGCTTGATGAGACGCCTAGTTTTTTGATTGCTAAAAAGTGTCAGTCAGTCAGTTGACGGCCATACGTAATACACGCTTGGGCGATCACGTCTCGATAGTGACAACTGGGCATGAGATTTTCCCGCAGTGAGTCAGTGACGTGCCATACGTGAGACACGCTTGGGCGATGATGTCTTGAAAGAGACATGGCTGACTTGGCAGAAGAATTTCCCGCAGTAGGTTGCCATTACTTTCTGCGGCAGACTGGTTGCTAAACAAGGCTATAGAACCCAATCTGTCCTGTTGTTTAGCCCATAGCTGGAGGGAAGAGACGGATTAATACCTTTCCCAAGGGTATTTGCGCGTAAGTGAATGCAAGGAATTCAACTGGAATTCGAACTCGGTTCACCGATTTCTAGTTCCAAGCCGACATCTACTGCACCACAAAAGGTTATCATTACTTTCTGTGATAGAAATTGCTAACCAGGGCTATAGAAATCAATCTGTTTTGCTATTTAGCCATACCTGGGGGAGAAGTGACGGATTATTATTTTTTTCCAAGAGTATTTGTGCGTAAGTGAATGCAATGAATTCAACTTGAACTCGAAATCGGAAAACCGATTTCTCGTTCTGAGCTGATGCGTATTGCACCACAATGCACACACGCTAAAAGTGTTGAGCACCTAATTAGGAATGAACAGTCGTAATGGCGTAGCAGCTTGGCGCGTTAACCAATGCCTCTCGGTGAGTTGCCCATAAATACTTTGGTATTAAAAAGTTTCATCCGATTTTTCAATTTAAGCTGCTCTTGCGACTCGCTTCGAAACGCTTAAAAAATCTTTATTTTACAGAAGATAAATGAAAAAGAAAGACGCGCTCGATGCCTAAAGCTTAGGAAATATTAAAAAAAAAATAACTGGTGTAAGAAGTCGAGCCTCTCTTTCCTTTTCCTAAACAAATTTTATCCTATGAAAAATAGATCTGCAAAATATGAAGCGAAGCAGTTTTTAAATAAAGACAAAGGAACATAATCTGAGTGTTTTAAAATTCGATTATCAATGGATCAATTCGCTCAGCCCGTTTTATGATATAAGCTGGTGGGTGGACCCTTCAGTGGAATCATCAAAACGAAGAATACGGAAGAGACGACAGCAATCGAAGAGCAGGAATTTGTAGTTTTGTAGCTTCGTTCTCTTCTCGTCTTCGATTTCGCATTGCCTTGATTGAACGTTTACCTTATGCAAACGAATATGGCGGATAAGCGTTAGCCCGCCATTTTGAAACCTTTTGCTTTCTGTCGATGCTACTTTTTGTCATGATATTTTAACGATCTGAATAAAGACAACAGCAAATAAAAACTCAATTGATATTACTCTTTGAATTTAAGCAATTTTTCTCGCATCTTTCTTTATGTTTCGTTACTTTACACACACGCGCGCATATATGTATATATTAGTTTATTGTTTAAACGTTATTTTAATGGATGATCATATTTGAGTAAATGCTCACTTCTTAAAAACAGTGCGTATACATTACATTATTGTTTAAACGTTATTTTCAATGGTTACTCATATTTGAGGAGATGTACTCTTTTAAAAACATGCGTATACATTAGATATGTTTAAAAATGTTATTTTTAATGGATATTTGAGTAGATACACTCTTTTTAAAAACAGCGTGTTTACTAAAACATAGGTATCCATTAAAAATGATGTTTAAACGATAATTTAAGATATGTCGGAAAAATAAATAAAAAATCCATTCCTAAAAAATAAAACTGTTATGGACTCGACTTGAGTATACATATACTCCTACCATCATAGAGATCAGTATCCAATCCATAAGAACAGTAAGAGACATCGTAGAGAACCGTAAGAGGTCCGTAAGTTACCGAGACATACCGAAGTTACACAAAGAATACCGCGTCAGTAGTCATAGTAGCTCTGAGCCCAGACAGAATAGTATTACACAGACATACTAATTTCAGCACGGCTTCACTTCAAATACTTGTGTGTGTGTGTATATATATATATATATATATATATATATATATATATATATATATACAGAAAAACTGAACAAATTAAAAATTGGCTCTCTAAAGTTAGTTGTGGTGTTGTTGTTATCGATTAGCTTACTTGATGACACCCGCGTGGTTGAAACCTGGGTAGCAAGTAAGTGGTGAGTGTCCTGTTATTTAAAATACCGTTGCATACTCAGTTTATTTGTGTTGAGTGTGCATTGTGCATTGTTTTAGAACTACCATCTGCTGGTCCAACCAGCCACTATTTGGCTAGTGTGAATGCGCTCCTGCCTTGCAGTAGAGCACTTTAGTACGGTTGTCTTTACACGCTTATAAAGGACTAGTTTGCCTGAAGAGACCTGCGTGGTTGAAAGCTGGGTAGCAAGTAAGTGGTGTAGTTAAAGAACAGAACGTTCTTTAGCATATTGTTAGCTCTGCATATTCAGTTCATTTGTGTTGGTTGTGCATTGAGCACTTCTTTCGAATTAGCATCTGCTGCTTCAACCAGCACTATTTGGCTAGCGTCTCTCTCTCTCTCTCTCTCTCTCTCTCTCTCTCTATATATATATATATATATATATATATATATATATATATATATATATATCAGACGGTATGAACGGATCCTACACAAAATTAATAGACAAAACTATTATTATAAATATTATTCAATGAAACCTGCATTAATATATATATATATATATATATATATATATCACTCAAGATAAGATCGCAATTAGTACTGTGGGGGTAATAACGAACGAAAACACTGGGCCCAGAAGAAAAAAATAAAAGATAAACGTAAAATAGAATATGGTAGTTGATGTTGTAATAATTGTTGCATTGGTCACCGAAAATCTATTTTATAAATTATTAATATTTCTTCTTTTTATTCTCTCGTTGTTTGTTTCTTTATAGTTTTGTTACTTTTTCTTATTTTCTTGTTTTATTACCGTTTCGTTTTTTTTTTTCGCGTTGTTTCATTGGTTGTTTTTTGTTTTTACTTTTACCTCGAGTGGTTTCAACCTTCTTGTTTTATTGGTTTCTCATTTCTCTCGTGCTTTGTTCCTTTATAGTTTTGTTACTTTTTCCTTGCATGTTTTCTTACTTTTTGGTTTTATTATTGCTTCGTATTCTCTCTCGTTGTTTGTTTGTTTCTTTTTTGTTTTGTTACATTTTCCACGCATGGTTTCTTCTCTCTTTCTTGATTTATTACTGTTTCGTTATTTTCTCATTGTTTCTTTGTTTCGTTATTGTTTTGCTACTTTGTCTTTTGCGTTGTTTCATCTTAATTTTTTTTTATTACTTTTTAGTATTCTTTCTTGTTGTTTGCTTGTTTTTTATTGTTTTGTTACTTTACCGCAAGTGGTTTTTCCCTACTTTTTTTTTTGTTTATATCAGTTTTTCTCTCGTTATTTGATTGTTTTTTCTGGATTTGTTATTTTATCCGCATGTAGCTTCTTAATTTTTTGTTTTACTACTGCTTCGTTTTTTCTTCGTTCTTGTTTGTTTCTTTATATTTTTGTTACTTTTCACGTGGTTTCTTCTTACTTTCTTAGTTCATTACTGTTTCGTTCTTACTTTCGTTTCTTGTTTGTTTCTTTATATTTTTGTTACTTTTCCTCTCACGTGGTTTCTTCTTACTTTCTTGGTTGATTACTGTTTCGTTTTTACCTTCGTTTCTTGTTTGTTTCTTTATATTTTTGTTACTTTTCCTCTCGCGTGGTTTCTTCTTACTTTCTTAGTTCATTACTGTTTCGTTCTTACTTTCGTTTCTTGTTTGTTTCTTTATATTTTTGTTACTTTTCCTCTCACGTGGTTTCTTCTTACTTTCTTGGTTGATTACTGTTTCGTTTTTACCTTCGTTTCTTGTTTGTTTCTTTATAGGTATGTCACATTTTCTCTCCCGTGCTCTTTTTTTTCTTTCTTTGTACTTTTGCGGTTTTTTATTTTTTCTTTCTCTCTTTGTTTGTTTCTTTTTTGTTTGTGCTTTTTCTTTTTTTTTTTTACTGAAAAGGAAGAAAGCAGACACACTGAACAAAAAAGGAAATAGACGACACAAATATTATTTGAATTCTTTGTTTTACACATTTATTTCTTACTGTCTTTTTTCCTGCATTCTTTCTTTCTTTCTTTCTTTCTTTCTTTCTTTCTTTCTTTCATTTTAATTTCTTGTTATATCTTACCATTTCATATTTCATATTCTATTCCGTTATAGCTTTTTTTCTTTCTGTGTTTTTAAAAAAAATTTGTTTTTTTTCTTTTTTTTTCTTTTATATCTTTTCTGAACTTTATCGATGACAAAACGCTTACCGATCTGCTCGTCTGACATTTTTTCCCACCTAACATCTTTTTTCGCGCACAAATCTCGTCTGAACGTGATTTTATTCTCCCAAAATTGCTACATTATAAGAATTTTTTTTTTACTCAAGTGTTTTATTATTTTTATTGCTTCCATGTTTTTTATTTGTTTTCAAAACATTTTTATTAATTTATCCTAATCGTTTAAAAGGAAATTGTACCAATATTTACTGGTTCTGTTTTTTTCAGTAATTTCTATCTAAATTCATTGATTTATCTTTTGTGGTCGTCACTGTAGCGAAAAATATGTTCTTTCTTTCTGTTGGCTTATTTTTGTATCTTTCTATCTTATCTCATTTCGTTTTTCCATAATTTCTTTCTAATTTCATTGATTTCCCTTTTGTTGCTTTCATTGTAACTAAAACATTTTCTGCTTTCGTTCTTTCTTTCTTTTTTATTACTGAATCCCTCTTTCTTTCTTTCTTTCTTTCTTTTTTTATTACTGCTCCCTTCTTTCTTTCTTTCTTTCTTTCTTTCTTTCTACTGCTTCTTTCTTTCTTTCTTTCTTTCTTTCTTTCTTATTATTGAATCTTTCTTTCTTTCTTTCTTATTACTGAATCCTTCTTTCTTTCTTTCTTTCTTTCTTTCTTATTACTGAATCCATCTTTTTTCTGTTTTTCTTTCTTTCTTATTACTGAATATTTATTTATTTATTTATTTATTATTACTGAATCCTTCTTTCTTTCTTTCTTTTTTCTTTTTTCTTTCTTTCTTATTACTGAATCCTTTTTTTCTTTCTTGCTTTCTTTTTTATTGGTTCTGTTTTTCTATAGTAACCAAAATCATTTCTTTCTTTCTTTCTTTCTTTCTTTCTTTATTTCTTTTTCTTCTTTTTACAGTAAGGTTTCCTCTCCACAAAGCGAGGAGGCTCGTCTTGGTCGAGAGCTACGAAGTAAAAAAGCACTATATGGGGACGATAAGGTTTAACCCTAGACTTGAAGAAATAATTCTTGGGAGTCAGTTCCATCGGTCAGTAGTTCTTCGGGAAGAAGCCACTCGAGTGCAACTTATCTAAAACCAATGGCTCCTTATCACCGAATACTTCTTTCTTTCTTTCTTTCTTTCTTTCATAAAATATATTTTTCTTTCTTTCTTAAGTTAATGTCTTGTTCCCTCTTATTTTCTTTTTTCTTCTTTAAATTATTTTAATCTTCCGTTTTTTTTTTGTGTGGATGCTTATTCCTTAAATTATTTCTTAATATATTGCTTTTTCCTTATTTTTTAGAAGGTTTTTTCTTGCTTTCTTTTAATTTATTTTGTTGATCCAACCTTCTTTCTTGTTTTATTTGTCACTCTTTCCTTCTTTTCTTCTTTTTCATTTTTCCTTTTTTCTTATGATGCTTTATTTTCTTTCCTGCTTTCTTTACCTATTCTTTATCATTCGCATTATATTTCTCTTTCTTTCACTTTTCATTTTTCTATTTCTTTTTATCACTCTTAAAAAAATTTATTTTCTTTTCAGAATTTTTCTTAACCTATTTTACTGATTCGATTTTTCCTTCTCATTGCATTTTTTTCATTTACTCTTTCTCTTTTTCTTTTTTCTTTCTTTTTTCTTTCTTTCTTTTTCTATTTTCTTTCTTTCATAACCTATTTTATTGATTCTATTTTTTCTTTTTAATCCATTCTTTGTCATTTACTCTTTCATTCTTTCTTTCTTTCTTTCTTTCTTTCTTTCTTTATCGATTCTATTTTTTCTTCTCATTACATTCTTTTTCATTTACTCTTTCTCTTTTTCTTTTTCTTATTATTTTTCTTTCTCTTTCTTTTTCTTTTATTTTTCTTTCTTTCTTTCTTTCTTAACCTATTTTATTGATTCTATTTTTTCTTCTCATTGCATTCGTTTTCTTTACTCTTTCTCTTTTTCTTTTTTCTTTCTTATTATTTTTCTTTCTCATTCTTTTTCTTTTATTTTTCTTTCTTTCTTTCTTTCTTTCTTTTTTTCTTTCTTTCTTAACATGTTTTGTTTCTTTCTTGCTTTCGTTGTTGATCTTTCTTTCCTTCTCATGTTATTTGTCTTTCTTTCTTCCTCCATTCATAATTCTTCATTAACTCCACCCATCTTTCCTGAGCCTTCATCTTAAATCCTCTTTTGTTTTTATCCCTACAAAGTCGTTGTCTCCGTGGCGTTCCTTGATCTACCTGCCGACAATCTTCCTTTCGGTTAAATCGTTATCGAGTCCCTCGCGCCCTAGACGCCCGTTCTTGTTTCTTCAACTAAATTCCTCGATTCGACTTCATTCAAATCGTTCCTTCGATTTTCTTTCACGCCGGGAATATTTCATTAAATCTTCGACATTTCTGTCTCAACGTCTCAAGTCCACATCGAAACACCGCCATGTTGGTCTAACTTACCAGTTTGCTCTTCCGGTTCTACATTTTTCTCTTTCCTCTCTTTTTTCTTTTTTAATTTTCATCACATTTTGCCTCCTTCCGGTTTTCTTTTTCATTTTCCCGTCTCTCCTTTTTGCTCCTCTCATTTTCTCCTCGCATTCCTCTAAACAGGATTTACTTACTTATCAGTAATTTAATATACAGGGCCAGGACATTTTTCTCGTCTCAAACAATCCTGCACATATACAAATCTACTATCCGGCCGTGCATTAAATACTGTTGCCATATTTGGTCGTGTGTTCTTGCTATCCACCTAGGGGTCCTTGACAAAATCCAACGGAGAATCTGTAATGTGATCGATCCCGACTTGGCAGCTCGGATACAGTCACTTTCACACCGGCGCAATGTGGCTTCCCTGTGTCTCTTCTGCAAATACTTTCACAGCTTCTGCTCTGATGAACTTAGCTCACTAGAGCCCCCTATATATAAATTTACTCGAGCCACAAGATTAGCAACTAGGTCCCACCCTTTTACTGTGAAACCAATAAATTGTAAATGCAAGTTCTACTCCATCAGCTCCTTTCCCGCCTGTGGAATTCCCTTCCGTTTACTTGCTTCCCCGACAGCTACAATCTTCAAGAATTTAAATGCAAAGTCAATAGTCATCTCCTATCTAACTAACTTGCATCCTCTCTCTCTCAAGCTCCCTTCTCCGTCCATTCCACTCTCATCAGTATTCTCATCCTTCTCTTATCCACTTCCTGACACCCCCTATAACCTGTCACCCTTTCTCATAACTTTTTCCTATGTAACCCCCTGCTCAACAGTGGCAAAGTAAATAATATAAATAGTTGCAATTCCTCATCCCAACAATATAAACAAAGAGCAAAAATGTTGTTTTTTTCCAAAATTTTAAATTTAAGAAACACTCATAAATATTCATCAGATTAGTCGAGATGTCTAGGTAAGGCATAGGGGACACAAAGTGACACAATTCGATGTTTAATAAACGAATGTAAGAAAATGATATATTTTAGTTTTCTTTATGTAAATTGATACTTAAATTATCTTAATTTGCGATTAATTTATCTTATATATATATATATATATATATATATATATATATATATAAGTTCGTGTGCACTTTTTTATAAATTATATACGGTAGAAGTAATTTGTAAAAAGGATTAGAAAGAAATAAAACTATATTTTTAAGGTTTTATTGAAATTTTATTTAAGTTTCCACATGTCCTCCATCATTAGCAATACAAAGGGCAATACGATTTTCATCCATTTACTAATAGTCTTCCTATGAGGTGGTTCTTTATTGTATTCAATTCTCAACTTTCTTTGTACCGCAATAGTAGATTTCAGTTCAGCTAAGCAAAGGACACAGTTTACTTTTTCCTGTTGAAGCCAGGGATCAAATTGATTCTGAAAAAAAAGAAAATATTTTTTTATTTATCTAAAAATTATTGCAAATTTTGTGGAATTATTCAATGACTAAACTTAAAACATTAAACTTTATAACATTTTTTACAGATTATTTCTATCAGAAATACAAATAAAAATTTTAAAGTGCACACGAACATTATGGACACCCTGTATATATATATATATATATATATATATATATATATATATATATATATATATAGTTATGAATTAATTGTACATTGCGACACGGAAATTTCTGTTTCCAGATAGATTCTCTTCATCAGGTCATGTTTGATGTTGGTTGTCCAAATGATTTACATTTAAATACAAATACTTTGGGTTTGCTGTTTATGTATGTGGGAAGATATAAAATTTACATGCGTGCTTCTTTTGACTAATCAGAGCGAAGATTCATTTTTGAATTTGGTCCCAAAGAATACATACTAACCAACTTTTTCTCTTTATTTTTCCTTTTTTCCTTACCTTTCTTTTCTCCTTTCCTCTTTTTCCTTCTTAAAGGTCAAGATGTCAACCTGCTTTTAACCTAATTTTATCATTTTCTTTTTTTCCACTTTTATAGTTTCTCGTTTAGTTTATTGTCTTTGATGTTATGTGCCCATTTAGTACCAAGGCTGTTCTTTTCGCTTTCTTATCATTTTGGTTACCTCTTCTAGCAAACAGGAGAGAGGCGAAGAAAAAGAGGGATTTATTCTTCTTATCAGTGCTTTTCTAGTTCTAACTTTCTCAAAACCTTTGATTTATAAATAACTTTTTTGTTCTTTCTTTTTTCTGATCTACTTCCTGCTATCCATATCCCATTTTTCTGATATGTATTTATTTATTGTAAAACTCTTTTGTAAAAAGAATTTTTTTTATAAATAATTTTTGTTCCAGTTTATTTTATTTTGAAACTTCGTCAGTAATTATTTTACTTAAGGACTTATTGGTTATATGCGTGTTATTTCATTTGGAGTTTTTTTTTATCCATATTCTAATATGAACATTTTGCGATGTCTACATATGACATTTATCTCCTTGCGCTTATTTAATAGATTTTTATTCTTAAGTGATTTAATAATATATAGTTTTTCAGATAAATATAATGAACATGGTTTATTTAAGGACTTACATGTTTTAGATTGTTTTAGAATTTTCCACTTTATTGTGAGTGTTTTTTTATTTCCTTTAGATATCAATGATATTTCAATAGGGGTGTTCTATTTTTGTATTTGTTATTATTAAATGAAGACGTGTACAGGTAAATTCGATGTTTTAGAGTGTTCATAGTACTTCCTACATAATTTTTTATATTATTGGGGTTTTCCTTTAAAGATATTTTGCATTGATAGACAATTGATTCCTTTAGGCATCTGTTTTCTAACGGGCAATCTATAGGGTTTCGACAGTTACATTTTTTCTTGTCGAAGCGTTTACTTTTTTGTATGAGTTGAAGTTTTTCCATAATGCTTCTCAAATTGCTGCTAACAATAACAGAGATTACATTAGAGGATCCACTTGTGATTGGACAGAACGGTACTGGATTTTGAAGTTCCGTAGCGGTGATCCCAATCTAGAAGATCAAAATTGTAGAGAACGTCTAATTGCAATTGTCAATCAACATCTGAAAACATAAGAAAATGTTCCACATAAAAGATCTTGACGTTTCGCAAAATTCAGATACTTCAATTTTTAAAAAAATCTTTTCACCCCAAGCAGGAAGTACAGCCACTGGTGTGCAGGGTGGGGGCCCAATGAGAGAAAAAGAAAGAAAAAAAGAAGGAACAAATTACAGGGGATGTCGAAGAAAGAATAAGAAAAAGATGGGAATAAAGGAGATAGTTTGAGTTTGAGTTTTGTTTAACGGATTATCAACCTCTGTGGGTTATTTAATGCCAAAAAGGTAGGGTTTTAAGGTATTTTTTAAAATTTTTCGGTTATAGTGAGAAGGCTGATTTAGTCAGATTTTACTGAAAATATTTTGTTTTTATTCTTTTTTATTTTAGAAAACTGAAAATGTCTTCTAGTTTTGTATTTAAAAATGTTTTGCTGAGAATAATAATTTTTCTCCAAAAATGTGTTATGGAAATAATTTTTCTTCAAAAATGTATATTCTTTGTAAAAGTCTATTTTTATGTTTATATTTATATAGAAATGTATTTTTTATAGTGTTTTGACCCCATTTGGGGGTTTAACTATTTGCCCGTAGCTGGAACCTTAACAGGTGCTACCACTTTGGATCAGGGTGGACCTGGGAAAAACAGCAATTAAGAGGTGGTTCCATGTTCCTCACAACCTCCTAATCAGAGGCCTTGCTGCCGGATGGGTCAGGGTGGACCTGGGAACAACAGCAATTAAGAGGTGGTTTCATGCTTCTCACAACCTCCTACTCAGAGGCCTTGCTGCCGGATGGGTCAGGGTGGACCTGGGAACAACAGCAATTAAGAGGTGGTTTCATGCTTCTCACAACCTCCTACTCAGAGGCCTTGCTGCCGGATGGGTCAGGGTGGACCTGGGAACAACAGCAGTTAAGAGGTGGTTTCATGCTTCTCACAACCTCCTAATCAGAGGCCTTGCTGCCGGATGGGTCAGGGTGGACCTGGGAACAACAGCAATTAAGAGGTGGTTTCATGCTCCTCTCAACCTCTTAATCAGACAGCCTTACTGTCAAGTCCAGGACCTCAAGGAGATAGAAGATGGTAATTGATGTTGTTGGATATTGTAGCTGTCAGGAAGCGAATGTATGTAACGGAGTTCCACAGGCGAGAAGTGCTTGAAAAGAAGCTTTGATATAGTCAGGGCACCAGGTTAAGGTCCTCTCTCTCTCTCTCTCTCTCTCTCTATATATATATATATATATATATATATATATATAAATGACCAGCAATACATTTTTTCTGTAGTTGAGGGAATAGAATTTCGTTCAAAATATATAATAGTTATACAAAAAAAAAAAAAAATGGAAGCATTGATGTAGTCGGGGCACCAGGCTAAGATCCTCATCAGAGCAGAAGCTGTGATTATATTATAGTTACTGGTGCGCAGTATTATATATGTATTATATTATCAAGTAGTAATTAGAGGTGGATCAGTTTATTACTTCATAACAATAGAGAACCGATCCCCCACTTTATGAACAGTAGAAGTCTTAATTATGTTTCTAACTATTATATTCAGTGAGAGGAAAGGAAAGAAAAAAGAAGGAACAAGTTCCAGGAGATGTCGAAGAAAGGATAAGAAAAGGATGGGAATCAAGGAGATAGAAGATGGTAATTGACGTCGTACTTACACTTTTTGAGATTGTAGCTGTCAGGAAGCAAGTGTACGGAACGGAGTTCTATAGGCGGGAACTTCTGGAAAAGAAACTGATAGAGTCAAAGCAGCGGTTACATTTGACTATTTTGACGGAAAAGCATTGATGTGGTCAGGGCACCAGGTTAAGATCCTCATCAGAGCAGAAGCTGTGATTATATTTGGAGAAAAAACGGAGGAAGGCACATTCCATCGGTGAAAAAGTACCAAATAGGCATCGATTAAATTGCAGATCCTTCTTTGTGGTTTTGTCGGGAACCCCTAGATTTCTTGAAACGAATAGTGACTTTCGATGAGAAATAAATCCTTTATCATAATCGAAAACGATCGGCTCAATTGCTTGATCACAACGAAGGATTGAACCATTTCCAAAAACAAAATTGCACAAACAGAAGATTATGGTGACTTGTCATACAGACAACAATAGTTGTTGTCTTGTATGACAATTCTAACTGAATAAGACCTGTTCCACCTTCTTTACGGGATACGTATAGACGGTCTACATCAGCCTTTGGATGATGCATCTTATGCTTAGAAAGAAGCTTTCTTGTTTTAGAATCCATTCGTCTGATGTCGTTTAGATTCCAGTTCAAGATGTTGAAACAATATTAGACAACTAGGATTGCAAGGCTATTAATGGCCGTAATTCTGTTCTGAGAATTCAATTCAGTTTTTAATATCAGTCGTAATCTTCTATGGGACTCTTTACGCACTATTTCTTTCTTTTTTTATTGTGAATTTTTTCACTCTCATTATTATTATTATTATTATTATTATTATTATTATTATTATTATTATTATTATGTCATTTTTCATCATATTTTGATTTCTACTATGGTCCCACTACCTACCAAGTCTGCGGGAAGACCTAAGGCAGGTCGTGGTGTGTCGTTATGGCTCCATTTCATGTTTTTTCTATCTCCCCTATCACCCCTAGCGTTACATAGACAAAGTTCTCCTTAGTGTATGGGCTGTAATTATTATGTCATTTTTCATCATATTTAGATTTCTGCTTTGGTCTCACTACCAACCTAGTCTGCGGGGAGACCTAAGGCAGGCCGTGGCGTGTTGTTATGACTCCATTTCATGTTTTTCTATCTTCCCTATCATCCCCAGCATTACATAGATAAAGTTTTCCTTAGTGTGTGGGCTGTACTTAATAAGACAATTTTTTGTATATCTCTTAAGCTGGGGCTTCCAGGGATTCTTTCAATGTGTTGTTTTGTTCCATTTTTTATCATTCCAAGTGCACCTACTATCACTGGCACAACTCTTGTTTTCAATTTCCACATTTTATTATTATTATTATTATTATTATTATTGTTGTAAGCATTTCTTTCTGGGAGTTGATGTCAGAAATTGTATCATGACAGTTTTCACTGAACACCTTTTAACTTAAAGATCACACACATTTTACATAGATAAAGCTCTTCGTAATGTGTGAACTATACTTGTAAGTATAATTTTTTGAATTTCTTTAAATCATGGGCTACCAGGGTTCTTTTCAATGAGTCTATCGGAACATTTTCCAATCAAGCCGAGGGCTCTAACTACAATTGATATCCTCGTGTGTCACATTTTTTAGATTTCCCTCTTCAAAGATAAATTACAATCTGCAGTAACTTCCAGGTCAATAAGAAAGCACATTCTGTTTTTGTGCTCTTTGATCACGATATCTGGGTGATTAGCTTTGATTGTTCTGTGTGTACAGGGTCTGTCTACATCACCATGTTTGGCACAGACACAGTATTCGCCTTGAAGAGTCTTAACTTGCCGTTGGTTCTTCATTTTCTTTTCTTTTTTTAGGTTCTTTGTCGCTGCATTAGGTGTATTATGGCTTTCTTGCAATTCTTCAGACAGTTGAAATTCTATTTTGAATTTACTGGCTTCCATTATTACTGAATAAAGTTTCTTATTTCTTTCGTGTTCTTTGATACAGATCATCATGCAGGTTTCGGTAGCCGAACAATTCACCGATAGAAAATTCGCAGACAGAACAATTGGACGACGCTTTAAGGTTTTTCAAGTTCAAGCTCTTATCCATTTTTTAGAAACTGTCTGCATACTGTCCAGGGTGTTGGTGAATGCGAGTGTTACGAAGGCGTTCTGCTAATTCAGTCAGTCAGTAAAGTGCCATACGCGATACAAGCTTCAGCGATCATGTCTCGAAAGAGACATGATTGACTGGGCAGAAGATTATCCCGCAGTAAGTTACCGTTACTTTCTGCGGTAGACAGGTTGCCAGCCAAGGCTATAGAACCTAATCTGTCCTGTTATTTAACCCATACCTAGAGGGAGAAGATATGTATTATATTATCAAGTAGTAATTAGAGGTGGATCAGTTTATTACTTCATAACAATAGAGAACCGATCCCCCACTTTATGAACAGTAGAAGTCTTATTTATGTTTCTAACTATTATATTCAGTTAGTCAGTTAAGTGCCATATGTGATACACGCTTGGACGATCATGTCTCGAAAGAGACATGACTGACTGGGCAGAAGATTTTCCCGCAGTAAGTTGCTATTACTTTCTGCGGAAGACAGGTTGCCAGCCAAGGCTATAGAACCCAATCTGTCCAGTTATTTAGCCCATAACTAGAGGGTAGAGACGGATTAATACCTTTCCCAAGTTTTTCAAGCCAGAACGAGGAGGCAGAAAGCTTCTGTTTGAGTTATACGCCTATACTGTTGACAAAACTAGAGAATCTAAAAGGTACTGGAGGTGCGAACAACAAAAATTGGGCAACATAAGTTTGACAATACTGGGTTGTGGCGCAGTGGATATCGGCTCGGAACGAGAAATCAGTGAGCCGAGTTCGAATTCCAGTTGAATACCCTGCATTCACTTGAGCACTGGTACCCTTGGGAAAGGTATTAATCCGTCCCTTCCCTCCAGTTATGGGTTAAATAATAAGGGTAGGACTTAGGGACCCTGCCCTAAAAAACAAATCCCAATGAATCTTGATACTCGAAAAGGAAAAAGGATTACTAGACACAAAACTTATATAAAAACAACAATAAATTGTTGAAAGAAAAAGGTATTACCAGCAAATTCATAAATAAAAGTTAGTTGGCAATAAATGACCCGCCGAGGTTGATATGCCATAAAAACAAAACAATCAACCAACATATTATTGTAGTTCTTTAAAACTATTATTTTTATTATCATTATTCGTGTGGCACATTGACGTAGGCTATGAATCTACACAGAGTAAATAATGAGAGTTTTGACTTAATTCCAGTTTTCTCTAAGCGCCATTTCAAGTTTCTAGGTGGTGTTTTAATCTCACCCCTTAGCACAGGAATTACTTGTTCCAGAGCCTTTTCAAATCCCTAGCGAGATCCTGGTATTTTTCAATCTTTTCGCTTTCTTTGGAGACTACTCTTGCATCGTATTGAACAACAAAGTCAATAATTTGATATTTGTTACTCTCCTTTTCTCTGACAATAATGTCGGATCTTTCTGCTTCAATGACATGATCTGTATGGGTCAAGAAATCCCATAATATCTTGTGACTGTCAATTTCTATTATTGTCGCTGGCTAATATACCATTTCGCTTTCATATCGAAGCCAAATTTATGGTATATTTCCACATGGATTATTATTATTATTATTATTATTATTATTATTATTATTATTATTATTATTATTAACACTTAGAGAAGAACAATGTTTAAGAAAAGATAAAAAGACATAATGATTGACAATGTTCAACAGTCTGTCAAAATATTGTTTAACATTGTCACATACTATCTTTTCTTCTTCTAAATCTCAATCTTGCTCGTCGAAAAATATTGAAAGAATCACGTCAATTATTCATATTATTTTATTATTAGTTTTTATTTTACTTTGTTGTCATTTCTGTATCGAATTAATAATAATAATAATAATAATAATAATAATAATAATAATAATACATTATTTACACTGTTCGGAATGCTATCCTCATCTTTATTACCATGTTTACGACGTTTCGGCCATTGTACGTTTCGGTTATTTGCGGTCTTCATCAGGTGCTAGAAATTTCGAACCGAACTCTTTATTTCTGTCACTGGGGTATATCATTGTTATTCCATGTGTGATGCCAATTCCGGATGGCATGTAGTTGTCCCCCTCTCTAAGTTCAAAATATCTAGAACCTGAAGAAGGACGGAACGTACAACGACCAAAGTATCGTAAACATAGCAATAAAGAAGAAGACAACAGTCCAAACAGTGTAAATAATTAAAATACTACATCATCTCAGAAGTAAAGATAAATATCTTAATGTTATTATTTCTTATGATTTCTGTTGTATACTCATTTCCTTCTGGGTCCCAACCAGAGACCTAAGTTCAGAAATAGATATGATATTTTTAGGTCAAAACAGAAGATAACAATTGACACGGCATTTATGTTTTTGAAGATCAAAGTTGAGTGGAAAGCAAGAAGCCGAAAGAGAGTTCTACAAGCGAGAGAAGAAACTGTTAGCATAGGACTTATAATAATATGAGAAGAAGAAAACATAATGAAGGAGAGAGAAGAATAAAAGAACAGGAATTAAGAAGACAGAAGATAACGATTGACATTGCATTTAAATTTTTGGAGATCAAAAATAGCTGGTGTAATCCCATAGAATGGTCACATCTATTTCTGTAACCGGTGCTGGGTGATGTTCATACCAGTGTTTGTTTACATATTTTCCATAGTGTTTGCACATTGTCCAGTATAAATATTGCCCCACTCTATCGTGACGATTTTTATATTCATTTGGGGTAAGTACAGAACATTCTGCGATTAGATGGTCTATTGTTTCTTTTATTTATCACAGAACCTGCATTTTGGATCCACATTATTATGAATAATATTTGCCTGAAAGTTTCTAGTGAAAAGACTTTGGTTTTGCGCTGCAAGAATAAAGCCTTCAGTTTTAATCTTTAATCAGGATGCTCGTAACCATCGATGAGTATTAACTTTAACAACATTGAATTTATTAGCATGTTCTGGATATTGGCCATGCAGAGGTTTGTCTTGCCAGCGTTGTAACTTCCTCTGTTCTATAAATATTCTCATAGCTTCTGCTCCGACGGACCTAAGTCACTGGTACCCCTGCCACAAGAGTTTACTCATGCAGCCAGACTGGCAACTGGATCCCACCCATTCACAGTTAGATCCATCAAATACTGTCGACAATTCTACTCCAACAGCTTCTTTTCTCGCACTTCCCGCCTGTGGATCTCTCTTCCATATTCTTGCTTTCCTGACGGCTACAACCTTCAGGAATTTAAATGCAATGTCAATACCCATCTCTGAACCACCTGACTCCAGTTCATTCTACATCACCCTGAATATCTTTTCCTTTCTCTCTATCTTTGCAACTGTTATCACACCTGTATTCTCTTCCTTCTCTTGCTTCCTTCACTGACACCTGTAAGTGTTTCTTCTTTCTCTTTACTCTCCTATCTAAATATTTTCTCTTATGTAGCCCCCTGCGCATCAGTGGCGTTACCGCCGTGCATGGGGTAATACGATTAAAAAATTATTATTATTATTATTATTTCTTTTGATTCATGTTGTAATCTTAATTTCATCCGGGTCTCAACCAGAGAGGTAAGGTCAGAAATGGCTGCCATTGATTTTTTTATTTTTATAAAAACAAAACAAAAATAAGCAAAACCTAAGATCACACGCATTTTACATAAAGCTTTTCGTTAGTCCACGGCTATATCGTGTTGAATACACCGGTTCTCGTCTGATCACCGTCATTAAGCAACATCGAGCCTGGTCAGCACTTAGATGGGTGACCGATTGGGCATACCAGGTGCTGTAAACGTAAGGACCAAGAATGGTCCACCGGTTCTCCAGGGTTGGAGTTTGGAGGTTGAGTGCATGGCTAACAACCCTGCCCAATAAAAAAGCAGTTTGTTACGGAAACAGTAACAAAAACTTACTACCCTACACACCATTGGGTGTAAAAGGGGTGAGATAAGATGAATGCTCTTCGTTATGTGTAAACAGTATTTTTGAGAACTTACAAGTATTTTATTCATTACTAGCAATATAGCCCGGTGTTGCTCGGGTGTAATGAAAACTTTAAAACTAATCCATGGACTTGGAGCTCAGACTCTGCCTAAAGAATATTTGTGTGAAGTTTGGTGAGAATCGGATAAAAAAATGTGGATTTGTATAAAAGACATACAGACAGATAAACAGACACACACACACAAACATCTTGCCTTTTTTAATATATATATTATCGATTTTCTGCACTATTGTAAGAACTGCAACCTTGAAACTTCTGAATATCGTTTCTTATGTCTTTGTCTATGAGTGTATTAAATTTGATTAAAATTGGACCACTCCTTCTATAATCCGATTTTTTCGATTATCGATTTTTACCGGGAGTACCTCGACACAAAACCTAGTTAAGAACACACGCACGCACGCACGCACGCACGCACGCACGCACACACACACACACACAAAAATTTAGATAGATTATTATTATGAATATTATTAGTATTGGTTGAGAACCGGCAATATTTCCAGGTACGCGATGCTAATATAAACATTAGTGCATACGGCGCCATAGCATGTCAGTAAAAAGAAGGACAAGTTACATGCCAATAACAAATAGGCCTTTAATATAACAAAAGCAAGTATAATACATTCAGACTATTTAAGTACGTCCCAAAACAAGATGAATGTTCATGTTGTCCAAATGGACGAGAATATTTTAGCAAGAATATCAAAGAAATTATATACCGTTAGGCCAGCAAATGCTCCTCGTGGCTATACCCCACCAAGACAAGGAAGCAACTGACCCCAGACTAACGAGAGTTCCTCAAAGGGGAAGACAACTGTTGTTCCCCTTAAGGGAAGACAACTATTGTCTCCCTACAATATTATCTACAGCGTATGATGATGGTTGTCGGTAAAAGTTTAATTTCAGTTCATCATCCATGAATTAAGAAAATAAACCGAATATTTCTCCTTTTTATAGATAGTTTGTATCCAATACAGTCAGCTAAGTGTAATACGTGATACACGCTAGGGCGATTATCTCTCTTTTGAGACATGACTAACCGGGCAGAAGATTTTCCCGCAGTAGGTTGCCATTACTTTCTGCAGTAGACTAGCTGCCAACCAAAAACTATAGAATCCTGTAGAATCTATCTTGTTATTTAACCCATAGCTAAAGGGAGAAACGACGAATTCATACCTTTCCCAAGGGTATTTATGCGTAAGTCAATGCAAAGAATTCAATTCGAATTTGAACTCGGCTCTCCGACTTCTCGTTCCGAGCCGATATCTACTGCACCACAACGTACATCCAATATTTTTCGAAATATCGCTTTTTTATACAACAGCCCAGGGCTCCGATGATCACTGGTACTGGAATTACTTTATTTACTTCTCAAACTTTCAGTATTTCAAAATTTAAATCAGAGATTTAAATTAGAGATGGGTATTGACATTGCATTTAAATTCCGGAAGGTTGTACCCGTCAGGAAAGCAAGAATATGGGAGACGAAGTGCGCGAAGTGCGAGAAAAAAAGCTGGTGGAGTAGAATTGTCGGCTGCAGTTATCGATCTGCATTTCATTGCCTTCAATTCTCGGTTCGGAATTGAAAATCGGAGAGCCGAGGTTCAATTCCAGTCGGGGTTATATTTACTTACAGACAAATGCTCTTTGAAAAGGCATGAATCCACTTCTTCTACTAGCAATGGGTTAGTATTCAAATTTGAATAAGTAAAATCATTATTATGTCCAAAAATTATTTTCTAAGAATTTGTCATTAAATAACCTGCAAAAAGGTTGATAAACCGTAAAAAACAAAAAAACAAAAACAAAAACAAAAACAAAAAAAAACAAAAAACAAATCAGTCAATCAATTTAGTTCCAAAGTTTGTCTAATCCAGAACCTCAAGTGATTCTCCTTTAACGGTTCCAGATTTGATATTGGCATCTCCAGAATCTGTGGGTCCTGGGCATGACGATGAACTGCATCCGGCAGTAAGGCCTCTGATTGGAAGATTGTGAGGAGCATGGAACCACCTCTTAATTGCTGTTGTTCCCAGGTCCATCCAGACCCGGAGAGGTAGCACCTGTTAGGGTCACAGCTATGGGCAAGTAGTTAACCCCCCCCAAACTGGAGTCAAAATACTATGAAAGTTTAAAAATAGACTTTTATAAAAGATATACATAAAAATAAACTTTTATCGAAAAATATGCATTTTTGAAGGAAAATAATTATTCTCAGCAAAACATTTTTAAATAAAATTCTCAGCAAAAATAAAATTCTCAGCAAAACACTTTTAAATAAAAAAAACACTTTTAAAATAAAATTCTCAGCAAAAATAAAATTCTCAGCAAAAATAAAATTCTCAGCAAAACACTTTTAAATAAAAAAAAACACTTTTAAATAAAATTCTCAGCAAAAATAAAATTCTCAGCAAAACACTTTTAAATAAAATTCTCAGCAAAAATAAAATTCTCAGCAAAACACTTTTAAATAAAATTCCCAGCAAAAATAAAATTCTCAGCAAAACACTTTTAAATAAAATTCTCAGCAAAAATAAAATTCTCAGCAAAACACTTTTAAATAAAATTCTCAGCAAAAATAAAATTCTCAGCAAAACACTTTTAAATAAAATTCTCAGCAAAAATAAAATTCTCAGCAATACACTTTTAAATAAAATTCTCAGCAAAAATAAAATTCTCAGCAAAACACTTTTAAATAAAATTCTCAGCAAAAATAAAATTCTCAGTAAAACATTTTAAAATAAAAAACCAGAAAACATTTTCAGTTTTCTAAAAGAAAAAAGAATAAAAACAAAAAAATTCATTAAAATCTGGCTAAACCAACCTTCTCACTACAACCGAACATTTAAAAAGAAATACCCTAAAACCCCACCTTTTTGGCATTAAGGCATTAAATAACCCGCAGAGGTGTTGATATGCCATTAAACAAAACGCAAACTTGAACTCCAGAATCTGACCTTCTGAAGAATTGTTTTTTTTTTTTGTCCATGTTAATAATTAATGTTGTTCTGACCGTGTGCAGGATCATTTTTTCTGTCCGTGTTGATAATGCTGTTCTGTCCGTGTTCAGAAGTAACTCTTACGTTCGTTTTAATAATCAATGTTGTACTGTCCGTGTTCAAAATTCTTTTTACTGTCCGTGTTGATAATGCTGTCATGTCCGTGTTCAGAAGTAACTCTTTCGTTCGTGTTGATAATCAATGTTGTACTGTCCGTGTTGATAATGCTGTTCTGTCCGTGTTCAGAAGTAACTCTTACGTTCGTTTTAATAATCAATGTTGTACTGTCCGTGTTCAAAATTCTTTTTTCTGTCCGTGTTGATAATACTGTTCTGTCCGTGTTCAGAAGTAACTCTTCCGTTCGTGTTGATAATCAATGTTGTACTGTCCGTGTTCAAAATTATTTTTCTGTCCGTGTTGCTAATTAATGTTGTTCTATGTTCGTAATTAATGCTGTCCTACACCAATTCATAACATCAGTTAAAATATTAGAATGACACCACAGTTTATTCTCGCTTCGATCAAAAATCTGGTGTGGGCGACAAAGCTAACCTTGCAGCCGAGCTTGGAAAGGACCTCCAATCCGTAGTGGACTGGGGTAAGAAATGGCTCGTAAATTTTAATGCTTTTAAAACGAAGCTACTATCAATTAATCATCATAGACAATCGCACCTACCTCCTCTTAGCATGGACCAGGCTTGCCCCCCAGAGAGTAAAACACTACGCCTACTTGGTCTCACACTTTCAGCGGACCTCAAGTGGAATGACTATATCGAATCCATTGCTAAATCCGCTGCTATGAAAGTCGGTTCTCTGTGCAGGGCCCGGAGGTTTTTTCCGCCTGAATCTATCCTGCACATTTATAAATCTACCATCCGCCTGTGCATTGAATACTGTTGCCATATCTGGTCGGGTGCCCCTGCTATTCTCCTTGGGCTTCTCGACAAGGTACAGCGGAGGGTCTGTAATGTGATCGATACCGACTTAGCAGACCGCCTGCAGTCTCTCTCTCACCGGCGCGACGTGGCTTCCCTGTGTCTCTTCAATAAATACTTTCACGACTTCTGCTCCGATGAACTTAGATCACTGGTGCCCCCTAGGTTCGAATTTGCACGAGATACTAGATTAGCAACTCGATCCCACCCTTTTACAGTGAAACCGATAAAATGCAACCGCAACTTCTACTCTAACAGTTTCTTTTCTTGCACTTCCCGACTGTGGAATTCCCTTCCACATGACTGCTTCCCCGACGGCTACAATCTCCAGGAGTTTAAATGTAAGGTCAATAGACACCTCCTAACAAACTAACTCGCTTCCATTCTTTCAAACACTCTTCCCACCCACCCAACTACCTATCACCCCGCTTCTGACATTTCCTATATTTAACCACTCTTTCTATTTACCTTCCCCTATGTAACCCCAAGCGCAATAGTGGCAGTGGAATGCCTTGCTTGGGGTGAAACGATTAAAAAAAAAATGTCTCCTTTCTGTTCTTTTCTTTCCTCATCTTTATTCTGTCAGTCTTTTTCTCTCTTCTCTTTCCCATTCTTCATTTCCATTCTCTCAACCTATCTCCTTCTCTAATATCACTCTCCGCCCCTTTACCATATTTCTAAGAGCCTGTCTCTTCTTTCTTTCTTTCTTTCTTTCTTTCTTTGTTTTCATTCCTGTTTGGCTAATTTCTTTCTTTCTTTCTTTTCATTCTGTTCGGCTAATTTCTTTCTTTCTTTCTTTCTTTCTTTCTTTCTTTCTTTCTTTTCAACTGTGCCCCCCAGGTTCGAATTTGCACGAGATACTAGATTAGCAACTAGATCCCACCCTTTTACAGTGAAACCGATAAAATGCAACCGCAACTTCTACTCTAACAGTTTCTTTTCTCGTACTTCCCGACTGTGGAATTCTCTTCCACATGACTGCTTCCCCGACGGCTACAATCTCCAGGAGTTCAAATGTAAGGTCAGTAGGCACCTCCTAACACACTAACTCGCTTCCATTCTTTCAAACACTCTTCCCACCCACCCAACTGTCTATCATCCCCCTCCTGACATTTCCTGTATCTAACCACTCCTTCTATCTACCTTCCCCTATGTGACCCCAAGCGCAATAGTGGCAGTGGAATGCCTTGCTTGGGGAGAAATGATTAAAAAAAAGAAAATTGGCAAAATTTTGAATCTCTAAAAACATTTTACACATTTTTTTCCAAGCCTTGTTCTCATTTCTATTTTATTAAAATTCGAAAAAACAAAAAAAAAACAAAAAAAAACAAAACTACAATATTGTAAAATTATTTAATCCAGTCACAGGAGGTGTAATGACGTTTAGTAATTTGAAAAAGAAAAGGTCATGTTCTAATGGTGTTACATTGCAAATGCAATCAGACAGTAAGAAAGACAACAGACACTATCAACTCTGAAAGTTATCCAGAGTGTAGTACTGTCTTTGAGACTAAGATTGCCATCTTTAAATTTCCTGAATCAGTTTCTATATGTTCTATCGGGAACAGCAAGGTCCCCAAACACTTTACGTCATTTTCTAAAAGCTTCAGCTGCAATTTTTCCTTGCTGATAGCCGTAACGAATACAATGGTGTAAATTAATTTTATCCAGTTACGGGTGAAGTTCAGGAAAAAAACAAAAACAAAACAATTGCATCAAGTCCCAATGGTGTTTAATGCTATAAGATAGTAAGAATGAATGAGACAGACAGACGCTAAACTTAAAATGAATATTTTATTAAAAAACTATTTCAAAACGGGAAAATCTTTCTCGTAGATCTGCTAGAACAATGTTCATGATTTACTTGAAACAAAACACCAGCATGCAGACAGGAAACGAGTTAAACAAGAAAGAGCTTCCCTATTAATATTTTCGGGGCAGTTGTTCTGATGAGGTTTCTCCTTTGATACAACGACTTCACAAATTTAAATGCAGTATTAGATTTTACAGTTGAGATGGCAAGATGTAACTCTAAGTTCTATGCTAACAGTTTCTTCTCTTGCACTTCTAACTTGGGGAACTTTTTTTTTCCGGCTTCTTTATTTTTTTAATGTTCTATGTATAGGTATTAACTTGAAATACCCACTTATATCCGTTTGCCATTTTTTGCTGCGAAAGCGGAAATCCGACCACTTTTTTCCCTCAATTTTCAATTTTCAATATTAAGTATGCTGAGTTGTTAATAAGATATACCAGCACATGAAATGAAATGAAATGAAATAATTTTTTTCATGTCCATGCCCAATAATCAATTGTACTATCAAAGTGATGCAATCTTGTGGGTTATCCCACTTGAATTTGCTAAGGGATGCTCCTTAAATCTATAAAAAGGCAAGCATTTTTTCCCTAGCTTCTTTTAGAGCTTTTTATCTCTGGTCTGAAGATCTGAGTTGTGGTGAAATGGATATTGGCTCCGAATTAGGAATCGGAGAGTCAAGTTCGAATTCCAGTTGATTGCGCAAATACCCTTAGGAAATGTATTAATCCATCTCTTCTCCCTCCAGCTATGGGTTGAATGGCAGTACAAATTGAGTTTTATACTTTTGGTTATTGTTGTGGAGTAGTTTTCGCACTGAAAGTTATAATTGTGCTATGTCGGTTGCTAATCGACTTAACGCACCCAAAATGTTAGGAACTTGGTAATCTTCCACTGTAAGCTGACTCTTTAGGTATTCTAAAATAGGAAGAAAAACTTTCCTACAAGACCTACAAGAACAATCTTCAGGATTTTTTTTTTATAAGCGTTTCACCCCGAGCAAGGCATGTCACTGCCACTACTGCGCAGGGGGCTACGTAGAGTGGAGAAAGGATGATTAAATATAGGAAATGTCAGAGGGTGGGTGATAGGCGGGTAAGGATACCGAGAATGAGGGTTGGGTAGATGAGAGTGTTCTGAGAATAATTGGGAGTTAGTGTGATAGGAGGTGTCTATTGACCCTACATTTAAACACCTGGAGATAGTAGCTGTCGGGAAAGCAGACTTGTGGAAGGGAGTTCCACAGGCGGGAAGCTCGAGAAAAGAAGCTGTTGGAGTAGAATTTACGGTTACATCTTATTTGTTTAACTGTAAAAGAGTGGGACCTAGTTGCTAATCTAATATCTCGTGTAAATTCGTGCTTAGGCAGCACCAGTGATCTAAGCTCATCGGAGCAGTAGCCATGAAAGTACTTGTAGAAGAGGCAAAGGGAAGCCACATCACGCCGGTGAGAGAGTGGTTGCAGCCGGTCTGCCAAGTCAGTATCAACCACGTTACAGATCCTCCTTTGTATTTTGTCAAGAAGCCTAGTTGCTAATCTAGTATCTCGTGTCAATTCGTGCTTAGGCGGCACCAGTGATCTAAGCTCATCGGAGCAGTAGCCATGAAAGTACTTGTAGAAGAGGCACAGGGAAGCCACATCACGCCGGTGAGAGAGTGGTTGCAGCCGGTCTGCCAAGTCAGTATCAACCACGTTACAGATCCTCCTTTGTATTTTGTCAAGAAGCCTAGTTGCTAATCTAGTATCTCGTGTAAATTCGTGCTTAGGCGGCACCAGTGATCTAAGCTCATCGGAGCAGTAGCCATGGAAGTACTTGTAGAAGAGGCACTGGGAAGCCACATCACGCCGGTGAGAGAGTGGTTGCAGCCGGTCTGCCAAGTCAGTATCAACCACGTTACAGATCCTCCTTTGTATTTTGTCAAGAAGCCTAGTTGCTAATCTAGTATCTCGTGTAAATTCGTGCTTAGGCGGCACCAGTGATCTAAGCTCATCGGAGCAGTAGCCATGAAAGTACTTGTAGAAGAGGCACAGGGAAGCCACATCACGCCGGTGAGAGAGTGGTTGCAGCCGGTCTGCCAAGTCAGTATCAACCACGTTGCAGATCCATCCTTTGTATTTTGTCAAGAAGCCTAGTTGCTAATCTAGTATCTCGTGTAAATTCGTGCTTAGGCGGCTCCAGTGATCTAAGCTCATCGGAGCAGTAGCCATGAAAGTACTTGTAGAAGAGGCACAGGGAAGCCACATCACGCCGGTGAGAGAGTGGTTGCAGCCGGTCTGCCAAGTTAGTATCAACCACGTTACAGATCCTCCTTTGTATTTTGTCAAGAAGCCTAGTTGCTAATCTAGTATCTCGTGTAAATTCGTATTTAGGCGGCACCAGTGATCTAAGCTCATCGGAGCAGTAGCCATGAAAGTACTTGTAGAAGAGGCACAGGGAAGCCACATCACGCCGGTGTGAGAGTGACTGCAGATCACTTGCATGCGGTCAGAAAAAGAGTTAAGCAAGAAAGAGTAATGTAGCTTCCCTGTTAATATTTTCATTGTAGTGGCTGCTATGATTATATTGTATAGTTGAGATGACAAGATGTAAACGTAAGTTTTATGCTAAGAGATTCTTCTCTTGCACTTTTCGCTTGTGGGACTCTCTCCCAGCCTCTTTATTTCTTATCAACCTCGGTTTTAAGAAATCTAAATACAATGGTAATCGTTATTTAATAATGATATAGCGACATTTCGTCTGCAGGAAAAGGGGTTGAAGATTAGAAAATAAGGAAACTTATTCGTCCATTTTTCTAACTCCTTAATAAATTCTTTTGTTTTCCTTTTTGTATTTTTTCACATTGACGAACCTCCAGGCTTCTGGATGGCTTTATAGCCTTGACTGAAGTGAAATGTTTTTTTTAAAAAAAAGGATTACTTTCCAACCGCTGTAATGTAGTTTCTTTGTGAATTTTCTATAAATACTTTTATGGTAGATTTTTGTATGAATTTTTCTCTACGGTACCTAACTTTTATGAATATAAGCGAAGTATTAGATTGGCAGTAAGGTCTCATCAATTTACATTCGATGGCCTGGGCATGACGGTAAACTGCATCCAGTAGCAAGGCCTCTGATTGGGAGGTTGTGAGGAGCGTGGAACCACCTCTTAATTACTGTTGTTCCCAGGCCCACCCTGACCCGGAGTGGTGGCACCTGTTAGGGTCCCAGCTATGGGCAAATAGTTACCCCCAACAAACTGGGGTCTAAACACTATGAAAGTATAAATATTGACTTTTATAGAAATATATATACATAAAAATAGATTTTTATTGAAATATATACATTTTTTAAGGAAAAATATTACCAACAATACAGTTTTGAAGAGAAAAAATTATTACCATTGCACATTTTTGAAGGAAACAAAATTATTACCATCAATACAATTTTGAATACAAAACTAGAAGACATCTTCAGTTTTCTAAAACAAAATAAAATAAAATAAATTTTTAATCAAAATCTCATTAAATCAACCTACTCACTATAACCATGCATTAAAAAACCTTTCTGGCATTAAATAACCCACAGATATGCCATTAAACAAAACTCAAACGCAATTTACAGTGGAATTTCTGTCTTTCTGATTACTCTTCCAGTGTTTCTGCTTCTAATTCTTAATCTGTATTCTTAATCTTTCACACACAGTGACTTTATTTATTGCCTTGCTTGGGATTACATGTTTTAGAAAAGTATATACTTTTAGTTTGGACAATTCTCTTCCGGCTCCATGTTTTCCAGCTAACTTTGGTCTTCAAAAATTTAAATGCAATGTCAATCGTTATCTTCTGTCTTCTTAATTCCTGTCCTTTTATTCTTCTCTCTCTTTAATTATGTTTTCTTCTCATTATTACAAGTCCTATGCTAACAGTTTCTTCTTTCGCTTGTGAAACTATCTTCTGGCTTGTTGCTTTCCAGTCAAATTTGATCTTCAAAAATTTAAATGCAATGTCAATCGTTATATTCTGTCTTCTTAATTCCTGTTCTTTTATTGTTCTTTCTCCTTAATTATGTTTTCTTCTTCTCATATTATTATAAGTCCTATGCTAACAGTTTCTTCTCTCGCTTGTGGAACTCTCTTCTGGCTTCTTGCTTTCCACTCAACTTTGATCTTCAAAAATTTAAAAGCAATGTCAATCGTTATCTTGGGTCTTCTTAATTCCTGTTCTTTTATTGTTCTCTCTCCTTAATTATGTTTTCTTCTTCTCATATTATTATAAGTCCTATGCTAACAGTTTGTTTTCTTGCTTGTGGAACTCTCTTCCGGCTTCTTGCTTTCCACTCAACTTTGATCTTTAAAAATTTAAATGCCGTGTCAATTGTTATCTACCGATTTCTGGATTACTTTTCGATTGTTTTCGCTTCTTAATAATATTTTTTTATTCTTTCACACACAGTAACCACTTGTGTCTTAGTGGCTTTATTGCCTTGCTTGTGATGAAATGATTAAAAAATGACAAGGATAAATTTTCTCACCTTTAAATGAAAACGATCACCAGTAAATTAGATCTTCCAGGATTTATTATTGTCGTTAATAATTTTAACAAAATGTGATACACGGTTGATATCGTCGTGGGTAATAGCCGGCCTGTCAGTCAGTTAAAGTGCCATACGTGATACACGCTTGGGCGATCATGTCTCGAAAGAGACATGACTGACTGGGCAGAAGATTATCCCGCAGTAGGTTGCCATTGATTTCTGCGGTAGACTGGTTGCCGACCAAGGCTATAGAACCCAATCTGTCCTATTATTTAACCCATAACTGGAGGGAAGAGACGGATTAATACCTTTCCCAAGGGTATTTGCGCGTAAGTGAATGCAAGGAATTCAACTGGAATTCTAACTCGGCTCCCCGATTCCTCGTTCCAAGCCGATACCCACTGCGCCACAACGCACATCCACCGGCCTGTAAATAGTGTAAATCCTGGTAACTCTTTTCCCGAAAATTTAAACAGAAAACAAAGAATGGTATCAATAATACGAACAGCACATTGAATTATTAGGTTGTCCCAAAAGTTCGTAAACATTTGCAAAAATTTGAAATTTTACTCGCAAAAACAACAAAAATTATTGCTAAAAGCAAAGATTATCAATTTCGAAGACTTTCTGCCATCGATCTGCAAGCTTTCGCATCTGGTCAAAGCACCATTCAGCCGGCTTCGAATCAAAGAATTCTTGACACCCTTCCTCAACTTCATTAAACGAATCGAATCGGCAGCCATTCAGAAAGTGTTGCATTGAACAGAAAAGGCCGTAATCTGATGGAGCACAGTCAGGACTGTAGGCTGGATGTGGCAGAACCTCGACGCCGTCCAGCTCTTCAAACTTGTCTTTGGTCTTCCTGGCGGTGTGTGGCTTCAATTTTTCGTAGACCCGCTCAAATTGCTGACAGTAAAGTTCAGCACTGATGGCACGACCATTCGGAACCAACTCAAAATGCACGATTCCTTCAATGTTCTACCAAACGCACAACATGACTTTCTTGCCGAATCGATCTTGTTTTGGAACCGACGGTGTCTCTTGCCCTTTCTGAACCCATCGCTTGTCTCGATTGTGCTGAACCAGATAGACCCATTTCGCAAGTATTTACGAACATTTGGGACAACCTAATGTCATGACTCTTCACAACAATTGCCGATGGTATTAAATATAAATAAATAGATCGATATCTCGTACAACATTTGAAATTATGACTCATCTCAAAATTGCGGAAATATAAAGAAATGAGTCAGGAGCATTACGACTCAACTGAAAAAAATAACGAATTTTAAACAAAATCAATCCGGACACCAACTGAAATTATAATGGCTTGTCTTAAATCGCACAAACGCCTTCTTTCTTCATCCTGAAGACACAGGAGATCACGGATATCCACAATTTCCTTTTCCTTGTAACTCTTAAACTTTGTCTTTCTGCTCTTTCTCCTCGAACCTATTTCACGATTCATTTACTGAAACTCACAAACAGAGCAAAAGGGACTCTCTTGCCCTCTATCTGTTCTGTGAGTATTTGATTTTTCGAGCCTTCCCTCCTCATTTTATGCACTAGAAACATCAGCAGTCTCTTTCTGATGTTAAATATTAGTTTTCATTTTGTTTCCATTTTCTCCAAAACTTCATCATTACTCACAACTTTGGTCAACAGCATCCTCAGCGTCCTTTTGTAGAGCCACATTCCTGTTGCTTCCCGTCTCCTCTTCATCATTGAGAAGATCGTTCAGCACTGACTGTCATACAGGAGGCCAGATATCCCGTAAAAGTTTAATAAATAAATATAACGGTTGACAAATTGCTTAGCGTTCATTAGAACGTAAAAATTATCTAAATTGGAATATATTTATTTGAAGCAAGAAGAAAATTTACAGTAATTTTTAGCAATAAAGTTTTGCGGTTATTTTTGTTACTAAAGCTCACACCGCTGAAGATGATCTCGGAAGGAGATTGAAAGTACTTGGGAACATTGAGAAATGAATCATAATAACATCTGTCAACATTTCAGTTCTCTTCTGACATCTTTCAATTATAATACGCGAAAGATTATCCGTGAGTATGAACGGATTTTATTAAAAATAAGCAAACATAATGTTTGCAATTTATTTAATCTGATATATATATATATATATATATATATATATATATATATATATATATATATATCGCCCGGTTCACACTCTACCCACGTCTATTGAACAGGTTATGAGGCTCATCCCTTGTTCCCTGTTTAGATGTGGTTTCCGGCTTTCTCTTTTCAAATCTTCTCACTTTGTTTTTTTTTCAGTTGGAGTAGATAGATCTATCTATCGCCCGGTTCACACTCCACCCACGTCTATTGAACAGGTTAAGAGGCTCATCCCTTGTTCCCTGTTTAGAATGTGGTTTCCGGCTTTATCTTTTCCAATTTTTTCACTCTTACGTAGCCCCCTGCACATCAGTGGCGTTACCGCCTTGCTCGGGGTGATACGATTAAAAAGAATATATATATATATATATATATATATATATATATATATAAATGGTAGTAAAGAGAATGAACTGAGCTGACGCTGCCTCGTTATTCTCTCTGTCTCTCTCTCCATGAGCGTGACAGGATGCATGTATATATATATACTATGGTTTTTGTTATAAAAGAGTGGATGACATTGTTCTCACTCGATCGTTGAATTGCATAAGATATTGCCATGAAATTGGGGTTTCATAAAAATTCCTAGTAAAAAAAAAACAAAAAACAAAAACGAACAAATGAAAATCTGTCCCGCATTTGCTCGATTGCATTATATCCAAATTTATATTAAATCGAGTCGCGTACAATTGGGTTAAAACTGCACCCATTGTGTATAAAGTTGCTACAATCACTGGACGAATCCGTTAAAATAATATCCGTGTGTCTAGTTTAGAATAATATTTGATTATTTGTTTCTTTATTTTATTTGCTTTTATCTTTCGAATCTGATATTTGTGATCAAGTAATTTGTTTGGAGTAAATCTGATGAAATTTTGCCAACATTCCTCGTAAATTAAGTCCTAGCCACGGATATAACAGTCAAATCAAAATGTACATGCAATTAATTATTTTACAAAATACTTGATATATTTATTCGCTACCAGCAACAACGAATACACTTACAGTGCAAAATTTTATTCTCGTTCGTTTTTTATAGCGCAAAGGGTGACCTGTTAACATGTAGCGGATAAAAAAAAATTAATTAAAATCAACCTTCTTCACTTTTACAAAAATTCACAATGACGTGTGAAATCCTGTTTTTTTTTCCAAATATAAAAAGGATTGGTCATGTGCTTAAAGAAAAAGTCGAAACCAGATTTCGCAAGTCGGTGTTAAAATGATTTTGACGGATGGGAGCGACTTGCAAGACCAAAAAGAACTTCGCGAGTAAGTGCGAAAAATCTAAATTACAATAAAAGGACTTCATCAGCGACAGTCAGAGAGAGAGAGAGAGAGAGAGAGAGAGAGAGAAAGAGAGAGAAGCGAGAGAGAGAGAGAGAGAGAGAGAGAATGCGAGAGAGAGAGAGATATGGGAGCCGCGAGACGAAACAACTAAAATGTAACCAACTTCAAGTCGACCCGGAGATAAGGTCAGGTCGCACATTGTTCTCTTTCTCCTTATCTCTTTCAACAGTTACTACTACGAACATTTTCTTCAACTCTTGATACCCTTGACTCAACCTTATCATTGAACACGAACTCTACCCTTAACTTCTTAATAATGTTTCTAATTGAACATTAACTTCTACAACTTATGTTATTCCTCCTTTTCATAAATTTTAACATTCAAAATGTATATTTTATTATTCCACTCTTCTACACTAATCCACACATTCCACCTGACAACCAACCTTCTGATGATGAAAAACCTGATAGTAATTCTGCATAAAACTTGTAAGCTGTAGGGAGTTCGGCTAAGTATGACACAAGGCCGAATCAAAGAAACATTAACCCGCTCCCTACGCGTCAAGCATTGAAGAAACAGAACAAAAACAACGAAGGCCGAGAGCCTCATGGGCGCAATATGGATAGCAGTTCTTCTTCTACGTGGCCTGTTCCTTCAGGACATAAGCGATCATGGTTCTCCACGTCTCCCTATCCCTTGTGGCTCTTAGTATGTTTGCTCCTGTTACATCTCGCAACCCACGCTCCGTCAACCACTTGATCAGGCCCTGCAAATATGTTATCCGCTGCCTTTGTCTCTTTTTCCTGGCCAGTCAGTATCAGGTTCTCCAAGCCCTCCTTCCTCATTTCGTGTCCCAGGAACTTCAGTTGTCTCTTCCTGATGCTCAGTATTAATTTCCTTTTTGTTGCCATTCTTTCCAACACCTCATCGTTGCTTGCATGCTCAGTCCACGATATCCGCAGCATCCTTCTGTAGAACTACATTTCCGCTGCTTCAAGTTTTGTCCTCATTTAGCAAATTGATAAACCAAGATAAAATTTTGGATGAGACTATTTGTTGTAATTTAGCACTAATAGCGTTGGGAAAGGTGTAACCATGCAACGTCAGACCCTTCCAGATCTGCTTGGTTGCTAGATAAATTGAAAAAATATCTTTACTAAAAAACAAAAAAAAAACAAAAAAAAAAAACAAAAAAGGAAAAACACTTTCCGTAACTATCACAGGGGTAATCGGTTGGTTAAGATACACGCTTGTCCAATCATATCTCGACAGAAACATGACTGACTTGGTAGAATATTTTCCTGCAGTAGGTAGATATTATTTTCTGTGGTAGACTGGTTGCCAAGCAGGGCTACAGAAACCAATCTGCTCTGGTATTTCATCCATAGCTGGAGGGAGAAGAGATGGATTAATAATTTTCATGAGGGTATTTGAGCGTAAGTGAATGCAATAAATTCAACTGGAATTCGAACTTAGCTCTCCAATTTCTCATTCCACTGTACGACAATGGTAGTAATAACTCTAAAAAAGTAGTCACTTTGATTGTCAACATCGGCTATATATATATATATATATATATATATATATATATATATATATGGACTTGAATTAATAAATATACATATGAGGCTGCGCAGATGTATAGTGGTATTATTCAGGTGTTAATAAAACAGTGTTTAAATGTATGAACAGAGCTGTATTATATATATATATATATATATATATATATTAATAATTATATATATTGTATATATAGTTTAAAATATGCACCTGATGATTGCATAACACATGAAACTCCGAGTCGTTCCGTAGACCTAGGACAATATGTATATTTATTAATATATCTGCCTCCTTCTACCGATCGCCCATAGCTGAGAGGTAGAATCGCTGACTGGCGCCAATTCGGTCGCGTTTCAATCCTGTGTAAAAGCAATAGGATGCCTAACCGTACTGATGAGCTGCGATACAGCGAAACAGATCTGTCTGCGGATGAATATATATATATATATATATATATGTGTGTGTGTGTGTGTATGTGTATGGGGGTGTAGGTGTTACATACACACACACACACAGAGAGAGAGAGAGAGAGAGAGAGAGAGAGAGAGAGAGAGAGAGAAATTGGTATAGGTGAAAAATGGACAAATTCCAGAAGCTGAGTAGAGTATTAAGAGACAGGAATACTTCACTGGAAACAAAGAAGAAAGTGCTGGGTTGCTATGTGATGTCAATTCTACAATATGGCAGTGAATGCTGGGCAATATCATCAAAGATGAAGGAAAAATTTGAAGCAACTGAAAGATGGTACTACAGGAGGATGCTGCGGATATCATGGATCGAGCATGTGAGCAATGATGAGGTTTTGGAAAGGATGGAAACGAAAAGGAAATTAATACTGAGCATCAGGAAAAAAAAGTTAAAGTTTCTGAGACATGCAATGAGGAAGGAGAGCGTGGAGAACCTGATACTAACAGGCCACATAGAGGGAAGGAGAGACCGGGGAAAGCACCGTGTAACCTACTTGACTTGCCTGAGCGGATAGATGACGGAATAGGGGTTGCGTGGTGTAACAGGAGAAAGCGTGCTAAGAGCCGCCACGGATAGGGAGACGTGGGAAGCCATGATCACCTACGTCCTGACAGGACAAGGCACATAGAAGAAAAAAGTGTGAGAAGCCATGAACGTTTTGTTTAAAGTGTAGATTTATTGTTTTTATTATTATTAATATTACCTCATTTTTGCATAAAACATGAAGTGTCTTCTCCTGTTACACCACGCAACCCCTATTCCGTCATCTATCCGCTCAGGCAAGTCAAGTAGGTTACACGGTGCTTTCCCCGGTCTCTCCTTCCCTCTATGTGGCCTGTTAGTATCAGGTTCTCCACGCTCTCCTTCCTCATTGCATGTCTCAGAAACTTTAACTTTTTTTCCTGATGCTCAGTATTAATTTCCTTTTCGTTTCCATCCTTTCCAAAACCACATCATTGCTCACATGCTCGATCCATGATATCCGCAGCATCCTTCTGTAGAACCACATTTCAGCTGCTTCAAGTCTTTTCCTGATGCTCAGTATTAATTTCCTTTTTGTTTCCATCCTTTCCAAAACCTCATCATTGCTCACATGCTCGATCCATGATATCCGCAGCATCCTTCTGTAGAACCACATTTCAGCTGCTTCAAGTCTTTTCCTGATGCTCAGTATTAATTTCCTTTTTGTTTCCATTTTTTCCAAAACCTCATCATTGCTCACATGCTCGATCCATCATATCCGCAGCATCCTTCTGTAGAACCACATTTCAGCTGCTTCAAGTCTTTTCTTGATGCTCAGTATTAATTTCCTTTTCGTTTCCATCCTTTCCAAAACCTCATCATTGTTCACATGCTCGATCCATCATATCCGCAGCATCCTTCTGTAGAACCACATTTCAGCTGCTTCAAGTCTTTTCCTGATGCTCAGTATTAATTTCCTTTTTGTTTCCATCCTTTCCAAAACCTCATCATTGCTCACATGCTCGATCCATCATATCCGCAGCATCCTTCTGTAGAACCACATTTCAGCTGCTTCAAGTCTTTTCCTGATGTTCAGTATTTATTTCCTTTTTGTTTCCATCCTTTCCAAAACCTCATCATTGCTCACATGCTCGGTCCACGATATCCGCAGCATCCTTCTGTAGAACCACATTTCAGCTGCTTCAAGTCTTTTTCTGATGCTCTGTGTTAATTTCCTTTTCGTTTCCATCCTTTCCAAAACCTCATCATTACTCACATGCTCGGTCCATGATATCCGCAGCATCCTCCTGTAGTACCATCTTTCAGTTGCTTCAAATTTTTCCTTCATTTGTGTAGCAATGGACTTGAAACACGTGTAGCTACGCAAATAGCATTAATAATAAGAAAAAATAATAATAATAAATTTACACTTTAAACAAAACATTTACTGTTTCTCACACTTTTTGTTACTTATATATGATCTCCCTTCTTATGTTATTTTATCTTTATTTATTGCAAATTGTGATCTGTGTACTGCCTTAAATTGTAATTTTATTTTTAATATTAATTTTAATTTAATTTCTTTTAATTTTAATTTTAAATTTACTTTTATTTATTTCTCCAATTTATTATATTAGCTCCAATGAATTTATATCTTCGTGTTATATTTTTAAATTTCCTCTAATTTACGTTTTATGAATAATTTCTATGTTTATGTATGTGATTTCAACATTTTTGCCAAAGGATTTGGTTTGAAAGAATGTAATCAATGTCTGTATCTCTCTGCAATTCACCTCCAGCCATAGTTTAAAATTTCTATTTCTTAGTCGTTTCTGTTGTTTCTCCCCTTTCTTCCCTCTGTGTACGATTTTCTTAAATGCAAAAAGATTTGAGTCCAGACACTATGTAATCGTTATCTATCTCTGTCTAGAATACACTTTCTGACTAAATTTAAAATTTCTCTCTCTCTCTTAGCCGTTTTCATTGGCTCTTTCCTTTCAGTGGTTTCTCTCTTGTTTTTCTCTTTGCTTTTTGTTTCTTCTGTGTTTTCCCCTTTCCTCTTTTTTTTTTCCTTTCTTGATTTCTCATCTTACTTTCTCTGCCCTCTTTCTTTTTTTTGGAGAAAAATTAAAAATATCTTTTCATCTCGTACAAAAAGATTAACAAAAATACAAGAAAGTGGTGTTTTTAAATTTTTTCAATAAAACGTTTATTACCATCATTATTAACTATCTGATGAGACATTGTTCTTTCAATGGCGAAACAAAATATACAATTTTGTAGTAGTTTGTACATGTTCTAAAGTAAAACTGATAATATATATATATATATATATATATATATATATATTATTAAAATACTTTAATCCAAAACGGAAAAGTAGGAAGGTAAATCCCAAGAACCTGATCCTAATTAATATTAAAAGATTTTAATATTAAAAAATGATACAGGAGGAGAGCTCAATGTAATTAAAATTACAGAGCTAATATAAAGTAAAATAAATTTTTAAAATTCAAAAATGTTGAATGAATATTTCGACATAAAATCTCTAAGAGAGATTTTGCGTCTCCTCAGCAACGTCCGACCTTTCAAAATGGAAATTAAAAAAATGATAATCTTAACCGTCTTTTTTAAAATTTTTTCTACTTTTTTCTATCTTCTCTCTCTCTCTCTCTCTCTCTCTCTCTCTCTCTCTCTCTCTCTCTCTTTTTCTCTCTTTTTCTTCTTAGTTTTTATTTTTTATTTCCATTTTGAAAGAAGGTCGGACGTTGCTGAGGAGACGTAAAATCTCTCTTAGGGATTTTATGTCGAAATGTTCATTCATCATTTTTGAATTTTGAAAATTTATTTTACTTTATATATATATATATATATATATATATACGCACACACATATATATACAAATAAATACACAATGGTTTTTATTATACTAGAGAGGATATATGTGCGTGTCTGTGCGTAAATAAAATACAAGAAAGGAATGAATTTTTTATTTATTAATCCGATAGATTTTTAATAATTAAACGTTATTTTTAGTGGATACTCGTATTTGAGTAGACACTCTATTTATTTCTTAATCAGTACGTTTATTTTATTTCCTTTTTTCGGTCTGAATATACGAGAAATCTTTTCAGAGAAAAAAACGTGTATTTACAGGCAGGATTCGAACCTGCCTTTCCGTATCACTGATGCCATTAAATTCCTGTCGCACCTCTCAGCTATAAAGCGCGTCGACTGTGAGTGCTCTTACACATAGATTTTCGCTCCGACTCTTGAAATATCCTCTCTCACTCTCTCTCTCTCTCTCTCTCTATATATATATATATATATATCCTGACGATCCGGCGAGTGAAACCGCGGTCGACGTTTGGCTCACTTTTAGATTTAATTTGTATTTTTGCTCTACTTTCGTACTTTTGTATTGAGCTCTTTTTTGTTAAGGTTTTCGTCTTGGGTTTTTCTTTTCTTTCGAACACGGCTTATACTTTGTTTGTTTCTTTTTTTTATTCCCCTTTACCCATTTGGTAGTACCTTTTGGGTTTGACGACTTACGTTACTAATTTGTTAGCAGTAGGTTTTCCTGATTTCATTCGTGATTAGTGCTACTGTTTTGTTGGTACCTTTTGCAATATATATATATATATATACATATATATATGCTTAGTTTCGTATCCTGACATAAACAAAGTAATTCTAAAATTCAAATTTTAATTGGTCCATAGCCAGCGTTCAGGCACTGGGTCTACAGATATAAACGCTACATCGTGGAACAATGACACCCACAGGGCATTACTATTGCAGCGAATTTGTTCCTTCCTGTACGTCCGAAGTTATTCTTTCGAATCGATTCGGTAGCGATTATGACTATAATTACGACTGTGATGTGTTTGATTCTCATTAGGTGGTGCTTATTTAAAACCGTAAGGATTCGGAGAAGGAGCTACCAACAGTTAGTTTGGAGAATCTACAGGAAAATTGATTTTGATATTGTTAATCCCAGGCTTAATCTGTCATTTAACGCTATTTGCATTCGTATTTTTATTTGTTGTTATTGAAAAAACGTTTCGGACTCTTTGCCATCTGACCTTTAACAGCTGCTTCTTGATCTGGGTAATCTTTAGAGAATGTCGAACAGAACATTTGATTTAATCTTCGGCGTTAGATTGTTTCAATTCTGCTGGACTTCTTCAGTATCTATTTATATTTCTGATTTGTGGTATTGTAACTCTTTACACTATTCAAATTGTTAAGACTATTGTCCTCATATTTGTTGCCATATTTACGACATTTCGGTCGTTTTACGTTTAGGTCTTCCTCAGGATCTATCGATATTTCTGAGGTATTGTAACTATCTTAACTATTTATATGTCTCGGACTGTTTTCCTCATCTTTGCTGCCGTGTTAACGACATTTCGGTCGTGGTACGCCCCGGCTTCTTCAGGATCTGTCTAGATTTCTGAGATGTCTTATTGTAATTATTGACATTGTTTTCAGAGTTCGGACTTATTTCCTCATCTTTGTTGCCGTATTCACGAAGTTTCGGCCGTTGTACGTTCCGACTCTCTTCAAGATCTATCTATATTTCTGACATGAGGTAAAGTAAAAATAACTTTCGGCAAATACTGTTCACGGTCTACTTGTTTCAAAGTTTCTTCCAGTTACAATACTTGCTTGGAAGCGCGATGTTCACAATCGTTTTTTCGTTTCAAATAAATTCGCTCGTTGGCGCGTGGTTTTAGCCACACAAACTATAAAGAAACACTTGCATAAAAAAGAAAAAAAAAACAACTAACACACACACACACACACACACACACACACACACAACCTTTACGCCTACACACAAATTTTAAAACTTTCCCATCACCACACCCACACAGTTGACGGCCATTTACCGCACCAGATCTTCCAATCAATCATTTCGGTAGGAGTACGCATGCGTGATGGTAATTTCCCCGCATGCGTACTTGCGTGAGTGGGTTTGCGCTCGCTTGTGTATTCATCAGCTGGTAATAACATTTCAACTCAGTGGACTGCAGATAAAAACAATAGTTTCAAGGTTTAACGTTCAATAACCGTTTCAAAATCGAATAGATTTTTTTTGCTTCAAGAATAAGGATTGGAGCGCTTTAGCTACGGATGGTATTAATTAGATATTAGAAGTTGAGTGAACCATTTATATTTTATTCACATTTCTTTGCTTTTCATTATATATATATATATATATATATATATATATATATATATATATATATATATATATATTAAAAAAGGATTAATTCAAAGATGTTGAATGGCCATTTCGATATGACGATCCCCACGGGGAGCGACACATCACCTCAGCAACAGAAAAAAACCTTTCAGAAACTGGAGAAAAATTAGTCTACTTTTCCTTTTTAAATAGATTGCAAAGAAATTAAAAAATAAATAATAAAATAAATAATAAAATATAAAAAAATAAAAAATAAAATTATATAAAATTTTATTATATATTTTATTATTTATTTTTTAATTTCTTTGCAATCTATTTAAAAAGGAAAAGTAGACTAATTTTTCTCCAGTTTCTGAAAGGTTTTTTTCTGTTGCTGAGGTGATGTGTCGCTCCCCGTGGGGATCGTCATATCGAAATGGCCATTCAACATCTTTGAATTAATCCTTTTTTAATATATATATTTGCTCTGTAATATTTTATTACATGGAGCTCTCTTCCTGTATCATTTTTTAATATTAAAATAAATTTTTAATATTAATTAGGATCGGGTTTTTTGGAATTTACCTTCCTGCTTTTTTCCCTTGGATTGAAGTATCTGAATTAAAATATATATATATATATATATACTAGCACTATAGCCCGGCGTTGCTCCAGTGTAATGAAATCTTTAAAACTAATCCATTGTCCTGGAGCTCAGACTTTTTGGACGTTGGCACGAAAGACTAAAAAGCAATAGTTGTTTCCAGTTAAAGCGAAAACCGTAGACTGGAAGAAAAAATGAATGGATGTAAGTCAAATTTTGATTTCCTGGTATCGATATTAAATTTTCTGCACTATTGTAAGAACTGCCACCTCGAAACTTCTGAATATCGTTTCTTATGTCTTTGTCTATGAGTGTATCAGATTTGATTAAAATCGGACCACTCTTTCTATAACCCTATTTTTTCGATTATCGATTTTCGATATTTATCGGGAGTACCTCGACACAAAACCTAGCTAAGAACACTCTCAGACGCTTATAGTACAACTGTGTAAATTTTCAAGAAAATCGTTTCAGTCGTTTCGGAGTCTATAGGTAATGGACACACACACACAGAGACACGGACAAAGATTCATTTATAAATAAGTTTATATATATATATATATATATATATATATATATATATATATATATATACATAAGTTTATATATATATATATAAACTTATGTATATATATATATATATATATATATACATAAGTTTATATATATATATATATATATATATATATATATATATATAAGCAAATGAATATGGAATGAAGAAATTATTTACAACGTTCAAAACATTAATTTAAAACAGTGCTCAATATAAAATAGAGCAATGAATATTTATTATAAATTATACTTTAGAACATGTACAAACTACAATCTACTACAAAAGTGTATATTTTGTTTCGACATTGAAAGAACAATGTCTCATCAGGTAGTAAGATTTGTTTTTTGAAAAGAGATGGAAATTCACTTATTTTTATTTGCGAAATTCTTTTTCCTACCTAAACCTGATGGTTTTCTTTGATTCTTTCTCCCTGTCTCTTTAGCTCCTTCTCTCTCGTTTTCCTCGTTTTGTTTTTTATTTCGTCTGAGTTCTTTTTAGGATTCCCCATCCTGGTTTCTCATTTTCCCAACCTCCTTTACCTCGTGCACAAAATAAAACAAATCGCCAATAAAAATAAGTGAATTTCCATCTCTTTTCAAAAAATATCGTTTACTATCTGATGAGACATCTTTTTTTCAATGTCGAAACAACAATTACACTTTTGTAGTAGATTGTAATTTGGACATGTTGTAAATTATAATTTACTAGCAGTATAGCCCGACGTTGCTCGGGTGTAATGAAAGCTTTAAAATTATTCCATGGTCCTGAAGCTCAGACTCTTTGGACGTTGGCACGAAAGACTAAAAAGCAATAGTTGTTTCCAGTTAAAGCGAAACCGTAGACTGAAAGAAAAATGAATGGATGTGAGTCAAATTTTGATTTCCTGGTATCGATATCAAATAAGATTTTTTCGTTGTAAACTGAATTTTGAAGGCTAAATAAGTCCTGTGAGTAAATGGTATCATGGCTGAGACTAAGAATTGCAATTATACCTACTTAGAGCCAAACCCGAAGCAAAAACTAAACTAAAAGGGCTGAAAAAATACAGACATACAGGCAGATAAACAGACACAAATACAAACATCTTGACTTTTATATATACAGTGGAACCTTGAGATACGAATTTAATTCGTTCCATGACCGCCGTCGTATCTAAAAAAAAATCGTATCTCAAAGCAATTATTACCACTTAAAAGAAACCGAATTAATCCGTTCCAAGGTTAAGAAATTTACCCAAAATATCCCAAAATTATACTTAAAATTATCTTATATATAACTAAAATCATATACCGTATAGTAATTATAGAGTAAAATCACCAATATGTATAGATTACAATAATAAATGATAATAAAAACAATGAAATGTTAAGTTGTACTCACCAGTTGAGCGAGAGCTAATAGCGAACGGGGTGCATACCCGAAGGGTGGAGGGAGAGAAGCTAGGCTACCACGCACACACGAGACTAGAAAGGCCAAGATAAACGCAAATGAGTTTTTAAGCTTTTAATTTTTTAGGTTTTTTCATTAGGCCCTAACAATGAAGAAAAATTTTAGATTTAGGATGAATAGGATGCAACTTCTTTATCACATCCTTTTGTTTGAGAATGGTTGATATGGTCGAAGCATTACGACCATATTCAGTGGCCAAATCAGCGATTCTCACACCACGGTCATGCTTCCATATTATCTCATGTTTAATTTCCATTGAGATTATTTTCTTTGGCTTTTTCTTATTCCCATCCTTATCCTTAGATTTAGGACCCATGATTCACACAATAAAAGTTAATAAATGTTTGCAAACTCACAGCATCAATATGTTCACTGTAAGACACGCCGACAAACGAACTAGCGGGAGGAAATTGTAAAAGAGAAATGTAGCCTTTCATAAAAAGTAACAAGTTATAAAATGAAACCAAAGAAACAAATTGTTAAAAATGTATCTCTCTGAGTGCTCTTTTTCCTTCTTTCATTCTTTTCAAGTTAAAACTATTGTCTATAAATCCCACTTCGATTAATCAGTGAGACAGAGACAGTGTATTGGGGTGGGGAGGGGTTCTAACTGACTTTGATCTGCTTTGTTACAGTTTCTTAACGTTTTTTTTTTTTTTTGATAATCTAGGATTTTTTTGTGTGAGTGCAGAAAGCGAACTTTAAAATACTTTTAGGTCTTAAAAGGAAAAATTATTAGAAATATTTATGACGAATAAAATTTAAAAAAATAACAAGGTTATGTTTTATTTATTAGAATATTTACAAAAACACAAAAGACAGTTTTTAAGTATTTATATTTAAAAAAAAAAGGAAATGATTAATTTTAATGGAAAATGATTACACAAAAAAACAGGATTCCGTTTCAAAACAACAATTCCGCGATTCATCGCGGAAATTGGGGTCTCTACATATGACAACGAGGAGGATTGATGCCACTGTGAACAGTTACAGCATTATACATGTAGGCAAAATATAAATACTGCGAGCGATTAGAAAATCAAAAGTAAAGGTGATCCTTTCTTATGAATACTTTTATAATTGAAAAATCGTTTGAGGAGTCTATCGACCCCTTTCGACGCCTAAACAATTATCGACCCCTTGGAGAGCCCCATCGACCCCCAGGGGGCAATATCGATCACTTTGCCGACCCCTGAGCTCGCCGAACGAACAAACGAATGACTGCTCGGCTAGCCGAACGAACACACGGCCATCTACCGATGGCGTTCCGCGATTTTTGATTTTTTGAAACGTCGATCGTCGTATCTCAAAAATTATTCGTCGTATCTCAAGGCGTAAATCTAGCGAAAATTTTCGTCGTATCTCAAAAAAAGTGTATGTTGGGGCATTCGTATCTCAAGGTTCCACTATATATATATATATATATTATAGATTTTGTACACTATTGTAACAACTGCAACCTTGAAACTTCTGAATACCGTTTCACGTGTCTTTGTCTATGAGTGTCAAATTTGATTAAAATCGGACCACTCCTTCTATAACCCGACTTTTTCGATTATCGATTTTCAATATTTATCGGGGGTACTTCGACACAAAACCTAGCTAAGAACACTCGTAGACGCTTATAGTACAACTGTCTAATATTTCAAGAAAATCGGTTCAGCCGTTTCGGAGTCTATAGGTAACGGACACACAGACACAGACACACAGACACACAGACACACAGACACACACACACACACACACACACACACACACACACACACACAGAGAGAGATAAAGTTCCATTTATAAATAAGTTTAGATAATATATATATATATATATATATATATATATATATATAGTTCATTTCATTATATGCAACTGATGATTGCGTGCTTTAGACGTAGATACTTAACTGCACTGTTGTATTACAATACATAGAGCACCGTTCTATTAACACTTGATAAATATTTATATACCAGTGTGTACCTTCGAGTATATACATGTATGCTTATTTACAACTATATATATATATATATATATATATATAACACAATTTTCGATTTTACCGTAAACAAGCATTTTTATATTTTTTTTTTCGTAATAAAAAATTATCGTAAATAATCAGGCCGGTAGATATAAATATAAAAATACCGTTTAATTAAAAACAGAATATCTACTTAAATACGAGTATCGGTAAAAATAATGTTCAAAATAATTCATTACAAATTGTCGGTTGCTTATAACCAAGTTTCGTTAAAATTCGTTAACTTCCGTAACATGGTTACATTTGTTGACATTACGATACTTTTCAGAGCAGATATGCTTGTTTACGGTAAAATCGAAAATTGTGTTATATAAGCATGATATATATATATATATATATATATATATATATATATAGGGTGGTCCAAAAATAGGTAGGCAATAAACGATAACGGTTTTTTTAAATTACATATACAATTATGTTTACTAATACAATTATTACATTGACAAATAAATATTATTGTCTACAATAAATACAGTAGTTAAGACATCACACAATAAATTCCGAGCCTACCTAATAAAACAACAATTTGGGGGCAAAATTCGACTTTATTTGTCAACATAATCTCCTTCTAGTGTGATACATTGATTCCAACGCTTCTCTAACAATTCGATGCCTTTTCTGTTGAACGATTTGTCTTTGATCTAAAAATACGCCTCAGTTTCCGATAGCACCTCTTCATTGGAGCCAAATCTCTTTACCTGGACCGTTTTTTGAGGTCTGAAAACAGCCAATAGTCGCCGGGGAGTAGATCTAGAGAATAGGGTGGATGCAGAAGTAATTCGAAGTGCAATTCATATAGTTTTGCCATCATTGCAATCGACTTGTGACACGGTGCGTTGTCTTGGTAAAAGATCACTTTTTCTTTATTTGTGGCCATTTTTCTTGAGATTTCTTTCATAAAACGCACCATTAACGGTATATAATATTCGCTTTTGTTGGTTCTTCCTTTCTCAAGGTAATAAATTAACAAAATATCTTGCGCATCCCCAAAAATGGAGGCAAAAACCTTACCTAGTGATGTTTGCGTCTTTGATAGATTTGGACCGCATTCACCTGCAACTGTCCACTCAGCTGACTGGCGCTTTAACTCCGGAATGAAGTAGTGGATCCATGTTTCATCCATTGTCACAGATTTACACAAAAACTCCTTCTTGTTGCAAAGTAGCTTGTAGCTTGTTCTTGTTACCAGTAAAAATCCAGTTCTTGACAAAATCCAACGAAGAATTTGTCATGTGATCGACCCCGACTTGGTAGCTCAGCTCTAGTCATTTTCTCACCTGCGTAATGTGGCTTCCCTCTTTCTCTTCTACAAATACTTTCACAGCTTCTGCTCCGATGAGCTTAGCTCACTGGTGCCCCCTTCGTAATGAATTTATTCGAGCTACCAGACTAGCAACTAGGTCTCCACCCTTTTACAGTAAAACTAAGAAAATGTAAACGCAACTTCAACTCCATCAACTTCTTTACTCGCACTTTCCGCCTGTAAAATTCCCTTTCGTATTTTTGCTTCCCTGACAGCCAAAATCTCCAAGAATTTAAATGTAAGGTCAATTGCCATCTCCTATCTCTCTGACTCACATCCTTTCCCTCATGTTCTTTTCTCCGTCCACTCTACTCTCATCATACCAGTGTTCTCATCCTTCTCGGACCCATTCTCTGAAACCCCTTATAACTTGTTCCTCTTTCTCACCACTTTCCTCCTATGTAACCCCCTGCACACTAGTGGCAGTGAAACAAAAAATGGAGAAGATTGGTAAGTAATCTGAATGGATCCTAATAATATCGGTCAAATATTAAAAATCATCCAGCAAAGAGCTAAATGTAAATATAATATACAGAGTAGATATTCATTTATTACATCTACAAATTCATATTACAATTCGGCAATAGCTATTTCGACATGCCTATTAGACACATGCATTATTCAACCCCAGCCGAAAGTAAAATGAATAAAAATCCTCGTATAGCGGAATTAAAGCTTATTTAACAAAGAGGTAGAGAAGGTTGGTAAGGAAAAGGTCATGAAGAGGAGAGAGGGGGGAAATAGTAGTCCTCTTCTTTTATGAGTGGAAAGAAGCAAGATACCCGCGAGGTTAAGGGTAGCCGATAAAAAAAAAAATCATGTTCTCAAAATTTAAATTCTAATCAATATGAAGGGCTGAAAATAGAATGAATAAATGGAAGGAAGGAATTAATTAAATGAGTTTAAATCTACTTCGATGACGACATTTGCTAATTAATTCATTACGTTGATTTAGAAGTAAATTCTGACATTGATACTTTCTTGTTATAAATCAAGAATTTATAAATAAATTTATAAATTCTGGATTTATAACCGTTTAATTATGTATTGAATTTTTCTCAGAATGTATTTGTTCTGGATATTATCTATTGAACTCTCTATTTTTATCTAAGTGATATTTTATATTAATTACATAAAATATTTTAGGTTATCTTCTCGTCTTCACGGGTTGCCATTCTCATGTACACACACACACACACACACACACACACACACACACACACACACACACACACACACACACACACACACATATATATATATATATATATATTGAATTAATCCTTTTTTAATTTATATTTGCTCTGTAATATTTTAATACATGGAGCTCTCTTCCTGTATCATTTTTTAATATTAAAATAAAATTTTTAATATTAATTAGGATCGGGTTTTTGGAATTTACCTTCCTGCTTTTTTCCCTTGGATTAAAGTATCTGAATTAATATATATATATATATATATATATATATATATATATATATATATATATATATATATATAGGCTTAGTGCAAAGAATTTGTGACTTTAATTGAAGTGGCCCATGCCAACTTCGAAGTTTCGTGAAGAAACTGTGATAAAGTCTTCACTCGTCGAGACTGTTTTTTCTTTTTTGGTTCTTTTTTACTGCTGTTGAATCCTAGTTCCCATTCTTCTTTATAAGGAGTCTAGTGTAATTTGGGATGTGCATTGTGGATATTGACTCAGAACGATAAATCGGGGAGCCGAGTTCGAATTCCAGCCGAATTCATTGCATTCACTTGCGCGCAAATACCCTTGGGGAAGGTATTAATCCGTCTATTTCTTCCAGTTATGGGTTAAATAACAGGACAGATTGGGTTCTATAGCCTTGGTCGGCAACCAGCCTACCGCAGAAAGCAATGGCAAACTACTGCGGGATAATCTTCTGCCCAGTCAGTCATGTCTCTTTCGAGACATGAGTATCACGTATGGCACTTAATTGACTGAGTGTAATTTGTTGTTTTCTGGGGGCGGTCCAGCTTGTAATTGGTTGATTTTCTTTTTCTTTTTATTTCTTTTTTATTGTGCAAGTGTTTGACTTTTTAAAAATATTTTACCTCTAGCTTTTAATGTACACAGGATTGGTGTCCACCTAATTGTTTTGCATTGAATAGGTGTATGTTATATATATATATATATATATATATATATATATATATATATATACGTGTGTGTGTTTGTTTTTGTGTGTGTGTGTGTGTGTGTGTGTGTGTGTGTGTGTGTTTTTATGATAACCGTTATTTTTAATTTTTAGTCATATTTGAGTTCGGATCCTTCCAGAGAACGTAATTTTTCCTCTCATACGATTCCATGAACATTCAGGCCACTAAGCGAAAATAAATAAATATACTGTTTAATAAATAAACAGAGCGTCTACTCAAATACGAGTATTTCTTTAATAAGGTTCCTTCAACATTTAGGCCGGCAGATGAAAATAAATAAATATACTGTTTAATAAATAAACGGAACGTCTACTCAAATACGAGTATTTCTTTAATAAGATTCCTTGAACATTCAGGCCGGTAGATGAAAATAAATAAATAGACTGTTTAATAAAAAACGGAGCGTCTACCCAAATACGAGTATTTCTTTAATAAGGTTCCTTCAATATTTAGGCCGGCAGATGAAAATAAATAAATATATTGTTTAATAAATAAACGGAACGTCTACTCAAATACGAGTATTTCTTTAATAAGGTTCCTTGAACATTCAGGCCGGTAGATGAAAATAAATAAATATACTGTTTAATAAATAAACGGGACGTCTACTCAAATACGAGTATTTCTTTAATAAGATTCCTTGAACATTCAGGCCGGTAGATGAAAATAAATAAATATACTGTTTAATAAATAAACGGAGCGTCTACTCAAATACGAGTATTTCTTTAATATGATTCCTTCAACATTCAGGCCGGTAGATGAAAATAAATAAATATACTGTTTAATAAATAAACGGAACGTCTACTCAAATACGAGTATTTCTTTAATAAGGTTCCTTCAACATTCAGGCCGGTAGATGAAAATAAATAAATATACTGTTTAATAAATAAACGGAGCGTCTACTCAAATACGAGTATTTCTTTAATATGATTCCTTGAACATTCAGGCCGGTAGATGAAAATAAATAAATATACTGTTTAATAAATAAACGGAGCGTCTACTCAAATACGAGTATTTCTTTAATATGATTCCTTGAACATTCAGGCTGGTAGATGAAAGTAAATATATTACTGTTTAAAAAATAGACGGAGCGTCTACTCAAATATGAATATCTCTTCAATAAGATTCCTCGAACATTTAGGCCGGTAGACGAAAATAAATAATCCACCCACCAAGCTATCGGCAAAAGCCAGAGTAAAGCAGATGTTAAAGCGTTTTTACAGAATCTAAATAAATCAGCAGTCAAGAGTGTTTAATCTCGTAACTGAACCGACAACGTTTAACACGATAACCTGAGAGAGAGAGAGAGAGAGAGAGAGAGAGAGAGAGAGAGAGAGCTAACATGTAAAAGTTTGTCACTTATCTGATTGATGTTACCCTCAACATCTTGATTCCAGAGTTTTGTAGACGGACCGGTCCGCCCACTGATCATAGTTATATATAGATCCTGCTAAGATGAGGTCCACCTTAAAGAAATTCATGCCCTTGGCACTGTCTTTTAGCCTAATTTCCTTTCACCCCCAACCAATCCTTGGAAAGACAAACGGCAACAGGCATGACTGGAGCAGATTTTGGTGAAACTGGACGTTAGCGGAGAATTCCGTCGCATTATATACGAGCGATAGGAAAATTTCTTTTTTTTTTCATTAAAAACTTCAGGGCTCGTGCTATACATGAATTAGACTTATACGTGAGTATATTCGGTACTTTAATATATATATATATATTAATCATTTCACCCCGAGCAAGGCAGAAATGCCACTGATGAGCGGGGGCTACATAACTGTAAAAAGATTAATTAGAAAAGAGTGAGGAGTACAAACTTGTTAGAAAGGAACAATAGAAAGCAGGTGCGATGACAGATACATAGGTGGAGAGAAAGGGAAACTTATATGGGGGTGGGGAGAGAGTTAGTGTCCAGTGGTTAGTAGATGAGTATTGACATTGCATTTAAATTTCTGGAGGTTGTAGCCGTCAGGAAAGCAAGAATACGGGAGCGAGTTCCACAGGCGGGAAGTGCGAGAGAAGAAGCTGCAGGAGTAGAATTGTCGTCTGCATTTGGCTAACCTGACTGTGAATGGGTGGGACCCAGTTGCCAGTCTGGTTGCACGAGGAAACACCTGTTGAGGAGGCACCAGTGAGTTAAGTTCGTCCGAGCAGAAGCCATGAAAGTATTTATAGAACAGACAAATGGAGGCCACATTTCGACGGTGGGGAAGTGGCTGCAGTCGAGTCGCCAGATCAGTACCTATCACATTACAGACTCTCCTTTGGAGCCTGTCAAGAACACTGAGGAGAACGGCAGGGGCGTGACTATATACACTACAGGCCATAATTATTAGGCCACCCCAGTGTTTAAAAAATGATGTATTTCACACTGTTTTTTTTATTATTTATTGCACGATAATATGTGCATCAAATGAATTTTAAATACTTAATAATTACCTGTTTTGCAGTTTCATCAAAATAACCTCCTTTTGCCTTCACAACGGCTGCACACACACTGGGCTGCACACACACTGGGCTGCACACACACTGTCCAAGTCATCCCATCCAGGGCTTACGGCTATATCACGTTGAATACACCGGTTCTCGCTCGATCACCGAAGTTAAGCAACCTTGAGCCTGGTCAGTACTTAGATGGGTCACCTCTTCCTGGGAATACCAGGTGCTGTAAGCGTTTAGTGATGGATGTGCGTTGTGGTGCCGTGACTATCGGCTCGGAAAGAGAAATCGATGAGCCGAGTTCGAAATCCAGTTGAATACCCTGCATTCACTTAAGCATTGGTACCCTTGGGAAAGGTATTAATCCGTCCCTTCCCTCCAGTTATGGGTTAAATAACAGAGTAAGACTTGGGGACCATGCCCTTCAAAACAAATCTCACTGAATATTGATACTCGAAAAGAAAAGTATTACTAGACTTTGTGTCTAGTAATACCTTTTCTTTTCGACTATATATATATATATATACACATATATTATATAAAAAAAACAACAATAAATTGCTGAAAGAAAAAGGTCAGTCAGTCAGTTAAGTGCCATACGGGAAACACGCTTGGGCGATCATGTCTCAAAAGAGACATGACTGACTGGGCAGAAGATTATCCCGCAGTAGGTTGCCATTGCTTTCTGCGGTAGACTGGTTGCTGATCAAGGCTATAGAACCCAATCTGCCCTGCTATTTAACCCATAACTGGAAGGAAGAGACGGATTAATACCTTTCCCAAGGGTATTTGCGCGTAAATGAATGCAATGGACTCAACTGGAATTTGAAGAAAAAGGTATTACCAGCAATACATAAATAAAATTTAGTTGGCAATAAATGACCCGCCGAGGTTGATATGTCATAAAAAACAAAACAACCAATCATCCCATGCAAATTCAATTGCTGAGAGGTCTGGTGACTGTGGTGGCCAAAACATAACGTTTAACAGCAATTTCTTTTAATTTTAAATAATTTTGGCACAATTTAGAAGTATGTTTTCGTCGTTATCCTACCGGTGGATGAAATTTTGACCCACAATACGCAATCCAGATGGAATTGCATATCTCTGTAAGATTGAATGGTACTGTTCTTTCTTCATAGTCCCCTTTACTTCAACCAAGTCACATAAACTCGAGCCCGCAGAACAACCCCAAACCATGCAGGATTCACCACGATGTTTCATCGATGACTGTACACACTCATCTTTCACTCGCTCCCCAACCCTCTTCCGCACTTACATCCTCCTTTTACTCCCAAACAGTTCAAACTTAGACTCATCAGTCCACAACCATTTTGACCACTGTTCTGGTGTTCAGTTTTTGTGCTCTCTTCCCCATGCTAGTCTCTTCTTATTATTGGCTGGCCGAAGCAAAAGCTTCCTGGCTGCCACTCGTCCAAAGAACCATTCTATTTTCACTTAGCAATAAATACTAAAAATAGTATAAAATACATAATTTTTTTTAAAAACTGGGGTGGCCTAATAATTATGGCCGGTAGTGTATATAGATATATACGTTTTATTGAATGTTACGATCAAGGAGAATTTTATGTTTTCTTATTCAGTCTTTAAGTTCATTGTTTGCTTCGTGCGGAATGATGTCCATCTCGTTATTATTATCAGAACGGTGTGTTCTTCAGCCTTCGTCAGGTGCATGTGGATCCCGGTAACCTTAAGGTAATTTTGAACTGGAAACTTTATTTAATCTATAGAAGTAGATTGTCTAGGGCAGATGTTCCCAAACTGGGTATATGTACGCTCAGTGGTACGTTTTTACCCTTCAGTAGGTATATTGACTCCGAAAGAATAACCACTACTGTGCAACATATGATGCAATCTCCATTCAGACTGCACAACGTTTTTTTTTTCAATTTCTTCATTTTTGTAAGCATAACTTTCAATTAAGTTATATTAAAAATGGAGTGAATTTTCACTATTATGAAACTAATAACAATAATGCTAAGCCTGCTGTTCAAGCCATGTTGTTATTTCCAACAGCATGGCTTTGTGAGTCAGCATTTTCAGTAATGTTAGAAATCCAATCAAAATACAGATGAAAACTCAAAACTCTTGGTCACGATTTTCGTTCTGACATTGCTAAAGTTTCCCCTCGAATAAATGAGCTTTTGCAAAAAAAAATAAATAAATAAATAAAAAAAAAAATTAAAAAAAAAAATTAAAAAAAAAACAAGTCCATCCTTCTCATTAGTATTGATTAGTTTTGGTTATCGGCACATAGTTTTGAATAGTTTGTGTATTTTTAATTAGTACTAATCAATCAATCAAAAAATATGTAGAAGGATCAAACTATTTTATAAGTGACTTGCGTTTAATTCACTGATCTTATGAGTAATTGACTCGACTCAAAAAGACTTCATTATGAAATATCAAAGTTTCAGAAGAAAGAAGATATATGCGCTTCCCAAACAACATTGTCCACCCTCTCGACCAGATCCAAAGGAACACATTTGGCGCCAGTTTGGTTGTAGGGGTTGCCGGAAATTTTTCTCTGTTAACAGGCAACCGCCTTCGGGGTTCAACCCTTAATTTTAGTCTGGGATTACTTCCAAAACCTTTTCTGTGTTTAGATATGCCTACTCGACAAAAGGGATTTAAAATCTGGGTTTTCTTTCCCTTTGATAGACTGCTTTCCTGGGTTAATGAACTCCATCTACCCAATCATCTGGTTATGAAGCGCCAGCTGTCCGCTTTCGCCCATTCAGCTGGACTTAGTTTCTAGATGCTGTGCCCGTCAACATACACATGGATTAACCATATCGTAATAAATATAATTCCTCATCATCATCTGTCCCATGACTAGTTGTGGTCATAGGGTCGCTGTGCAGCTAAGCACGTAACTACTTAACTTAACATTTCTAGGGTGAAATCCGGTTAGGTATTCATTCCTATATAGCGTGTTTTGAAAAAGATCGACCTGGGGGAGCCCATCCCTCTCCAGTTCAAACTACAGACATTGTCCTCCAACTTGAAGAATCGCTTTGGTCACGGGCACGTTGATTCGACCCTTGTCCTCACCGTTGAATTCAGTCTAGCCCTCCCTCCATCCAGCGATGCCGTCTCATCATCCCACTGACTGCATCCATCGCTATAGAGTCCGATATTGTGCGGGATGACCATTTTAGCCAACAAGAAATTATAACTGCCATTTGATTTTTAAGCCTGCTTAGCGTCTAACCACCTTCCTCACTCAAAAGATGTGGTCGGGTTTTTGACACGACTATGCTTCAGGTTATCTTGGTTACATGGCATCAGTAAAGCTCGTAGAAGGAACTGACATGACATTTATATATATTTAATTAATATTATAGTTAATTGTTAATGGCATATCAACACTTTAGAGGTCATTAAATGCCAAAATATCATTTTCTTGGAAGCTATGGAGTAATATAAATATGACATATGTCACTCTACTTTCACATTTGAATATGTAGCAATTGACACTCAACTTTATGAAAAAAACATCTTTGTACAGAAATTATTAATAGAGGTGGTAAAAGAATATGTTTCATACTGTAGTTTATTGAAGTTATATTTTGAAATAGAGTTAGATATTTTTAAGAAACTGGCGGATATTATATATATAAAGTAATATAATGAAAAGGTGCTTGCATATTTGTTGATTAATTTTGTTAAACCACATATCAACACCTCTATGGGTTATATAATGTCGAAATTTAAATATTTTGAACAAAGTTTTATGGCTTCAACTAGTCATAGGTTTCGTGTGATATATGTAGATGGTAGAAACATCCATTCTAACAAACACAAAAGCGTAAAACCCAGGGTCACAAAGTCACACCTATCTATATGAATATGTCAGCTCTATCACTGATATTGAGGGATTTCAAATAAGTACTGCCCATATATAATATATATTATATAAAACTAGCATAATATGTATAAAAAAATTATATATATATATATATATATATATATATATATATAAGCTGATATGAGAGCAAAAAGAAACAGGAACAAGATACAGTGGTTGTTAGGAAATGGATAAGAGAAGGGTGGGAATACTGGTGTGAAGAGAGTTACGTGAGATCAGAGCGAAAAAGGAAGAAGAACAAGATAAATGGGTTGGCCGGGAAAGAATAAGAGAAGGGTGGGAATACTACTTGAAGAGAGTTACGTGAGTAGAGCGAAAAACAAAGAAGAACAAGATAAATGGGTTGTCCGGGAAAGAATAAGAGAAGAGTGGGAATACTGGTGTGAAGAGAGTTACGTGAGAGAAGAGCGAAAAACAAAGAAGAACAAGATAAATGGGTTGTCCGGGAAAGAATAAGAGAAGGGTGGGAATACTGGTGTGAAGAGAGTTACGGGAGTAGAGCGAAAAACAAAGAAGAACAAGATAAATGGGTTGTCCGGGAAAGAATAAGAGAAGGGTGGGAATACTGGTGTGAAGAGAGTTACGTGAGAGTAGAGCGAAAAACAAAGAAGAACAAGATAAATGGGTTGTCCGGGAAAGAATAAGAGAAGGGTGGGAATACTGGTGTGAAGAGAGTTACGTGAGAGTAGAGCGAAAAAACAAAGAAGAACAAGATAAATGGGTTGTCCGGGAAAGAATAAGAGGTGAATACTGGTGTGAAGAGAGTTACGTGAGAGTAGAGTGAAAAAACAAAGAAGAACAAGATAAATGGGTTGTCCGGGAAAGAATAAGAGAAGGGTGGGAATACTGGTGTGAAGAGATTTACGGGAGATTAGAGCGAAAAAGGAAAAAGAATAAGATAAATGGGTTGTCCGGGAAAGAATAAGAGAAGTGTGGGAATACTTGTGTGAAGAGAGTTACGTGAGAGTAGAGCGAAAAAGGAAGAAGAACAAGATAAATGGGTTGTCCGGGAAAGAATAAGAGAAGGGTGGGAATACTGGTGTGAAGAGAGTTACGAGAGTAGAGCGAAAAACAAAGAAGAACAAGATAAATGGGTTGTCCGGGAAAGAATAAGAGAAGGGTGGGAATACTGGTGTGAAGAGAGTTACGTGAGAGTAGAGCGAAAAACAAAGAAGAACAAGATAAATGGGTTGTCCGGGAAAGAATAAGAGAAGAGTGGGAATACTGGTGTGAAGAGAGTTACGTGAGAGTAGAGCGAAAAACACAAAGAAGAACAAGATAAATGGGTTGTCCGAAAAAGAATAAGAGAAGGGTGTGGGAATACTGGTATGAAGAGAGTTACGTGAGAGTAGAGCGAAAAAGGAAGAAGAACAAGATAAATGGGTTGTCCGGGAAAGAATAAGAGAAGTGTGGGAATACCGGTGTGAAGAGAGTGACGTGAGAGTAGAGCGAAAACAAAGAAGAACAAGATAAATGGGTTGTCCGGGAAAGAATAAGAGAAGGGTGGGAATACTGGTGTGAAGAGAGCTACGTGAGAGTAGAGCGAAAAACAAAGAAGAACAAGATAAATGGGTTGTCCGGGAAAGAATAAGAGAAGGGTGGGAATACTGGTGTGAAGAGAGTGACGTGAGAGAGCGAAAACGAAGAAGAACAAGATAAATGGGTTGTCCGGGAAAGAATAAGAGAAGGGTGGGAATACTGGTGTGAAGAGAGTTACGTGAGAGTAGAGCAAAAAACGAAGAAGAACAAGATAAATGGGTTGTCCGGGAAAGAATAAGAGAAGGGTGGGAATACTGGTGTGAAGAGAGCGACGTGAGAGTAGAGCGAAAAACGAAGAAGAACAAGATAAATGGGTTGTCCGGGAAAGAATAAGAGAAGGGTGGGAATACTGGTGTGAAGAGAGTGACGTGAGAGTAGAGCGAAAAAGGAAAAAGAATAAGATAAATGGGTTGTCCGGGAAAGAATAAGAGAAGTGTGGGAATACTTGTGTGAAGAGAGTTACGTGAGAGTAGAGCGAAAAAGGAAGAAGAACAAGATAAATGGGTTGTCCGGGAAAGAATAAGAGAAGGGTGGGAATACTGGTGTGAAGAGAGTTACGTGAGAGTAGAGCGAAAAACAAAGAAGAACAAGATAAATGGGTTGTCCGGGAAAGAATAAGAGAAGGGTGGGAATACTGGTGTGAAGAGAGTTACGTGAGAGTAGAGCGAAAAACAAAGAAGAACAAGATAAATGGGTTGTCCGGGAAAGAATAAGAGAAGAGTGGGAATACTGGTGTGAAGAGAGTTACGTGAGAGTAGAGCGAAAAACAAAGAAGAACAAGATAAATGGGTTGTCCGGGAAAGAATAAGAGAAGGGTGGGAATACTGGTATGAAGAGAGTTACGTGAGAGTAGAGCGAAAAAGGAAGAAGAACAAGATAAATGGGTTGTCCGGGAAAGAATAAGAGAAGTGTGGGAATACTGGTGTGAAGAGAGTGACGTGAGAGTAGAGCGAAAAACAAAGAAGAACAAGATAAATGGGTTGTCCGGGAAAGAATAAGAGAAGGGTGGGAATACTGGTGTGAAGAGAGTTACGTGAGAGTAGAGCGAAAAACAAAGAAGAACAAGATAAATGGGTTGTCCGGGAAAGAATAAGAGAAGGGTGGGAATACTGGTGTGAAGAGAGTGACGTGAGAGTAGAGCGAAAAACGAAGAAGAACAAGATAAATGGGTTGTCCGGGAAAGAATAAGAGAAGGGTGGGAATACTGGTGTGAAGAGAGTTACGTGAGAGTAGAGCAAAAAACGAAGAAGAACAAGATAAATGGGTTGTCCGGGAAAGAATAAGAGAAGGGTGGGAATACTGGTGTGAAGAGAGTGACGTGAGAGTAGAGCGAAAAACGAAGAAGAACAAGATAAATGGGTTGTCCGGGAAAGAATAAGAGAAGGGTGGGAATACTGGTGTGAAGAGAGCGACGTGAGAGTAGAGCGAAAAACGAAGAAGAACAAGATAAATGGGTTGTCCGGGAAAGAATAAGAGAAGGGTGGGAATACTGGTGTGAAGAGAGTGACGTGAGAGTAGAGCGAAAAACGAAGAAGAACAAGATAAATGGGTTGTCCGGGAAAGAATAAGAGAAGGGTGGGAATACTGGTGTGAAGAGATTTACGTGAGAGTAGAGCGAAAAACAAAGAAGAACAAGATAAATGGGTTGTCCGGGAAAGAATAAGAGAAGGGTGGGAATACTGGTGTGAAGAGAGTTACGTGAGAGTAGAGCGAAAAACAAAGAAGAACAAGATAAATGGGTTGTCCGGGAAAGAATAAGAGAAGGGTGGGAATACTGGTGTGAAGAGAGTTACGTGAGAGTAGAGCGAAAAACAAAGAAGAACAAGATAAATGGGTTGTCCGGGAAAGTATAAGAGAAGGGTGGGAATACTGGTGTGAAGAGAGTGACGTGAGAGTAGAGCGAAAAACGAAGAAGAACAAGATAAATGGGTTGTCCGGGAAAGAATAAGAGAAGGGTGGGTATACTGGTGCGAAGAGAGTGACGTGAGAGTAGAGCGAAAAACAAAAAGAATAAGATAAATGGGTTGTCCGGGAAAGAATAAAAGAAGTGTGGGAATACTGGTGTGAAGCGAGTGACGTGAGAGTAGAGCGAAAAAGGAAGAAGAATAAGATAAATGGGTTGTCCGGGAAAGAATAAGAGAAGGGTGGGAATACTGGTGTGAAGCGAGTGACGTGAGAGTAGAGCGAAAAAGGAAGAAGAATAAAGAGGTCAAGTTGTCCGGGGAAAGAATAAGAGAAGGGTGGGAATACTGGTGTGAAGAGAGTTACGAGATTAGAGCAAAAAAACAAAGAAGAACAAGATAATGGGTTGTCCGGGAAAGAATAAGAGAAGGGTGGGAATACTGGTGTGAAGAGAGTTGCGTGAGATTAGAGCGAAAAGGAAAAAGAATAAGATAAATGGGTTGTCCGGGAAAGAATAAGAGAAGGGCGGGAATACTGGTGTGAAGAGAGTTACGTGAGATTAGAGCGAAAAAGGAAGAAGAATAAGATAATGGGTTGTCCGAAAAGAATAAGAGAAGAGTGGGAATACTGGTGTGAAGAGAGTTACGTGAGATTAGAGCGAAAAAGGAAGAAGGACAAGATGTTAAAGGGGTTGTCCGGGAAAAGAATAAGGAGAAGTGTGGAATACTGGTAAGAAGAGAGTTACGTGAGATTAGAGCGAAAAGGAAGAAGAACAAGATAAATGGGTTGTCCGGGAAAGAATAAGAGAAGGGTGGGAATACTCGGTGTGAAGAGAGTTGATGTGAGATTAGAGCGAAAAAGGAAGAAGAACAAGATAAATGGGTTGTCCGGGAAAGAATAAGAGAAGGGTGGGAATACTGCAGTGAAGAGAGTTACGTGAGATTAGAGCGAAAACAAAGAAGAACAAGATAAATGGGTTGTCCGGAAAGAATAAGAGAAGAGGGAATACTAGAAGAGATACGGAGATTAGAGCGAAAAGGAAGAAGAACAACAAGATAAATGGGGTTGTCCGGGAAAGAATAAGAGAAGGGTGGGAATACTGGTGTGAAGAGAGTTACGGGAGATTAGAGCGAAAAAAGGAAGAAGAATAAGATAAATGGGTTGTCCGGAAAGAATAAGAGAAGAGTGGGAATACCGGTGTGAAGAGAGTTACGTGAGATTAGAGCGAAAAAGGAAGAAGAACAAGATAAATGGGTTGTCCGGGAAAGAATAAAAGAGAAGGGTGGGAATACTGGTGTGAAGAGAGTTACGTGAGATTAGAGCGAAAAAGGAAGAAGAACAAGATAAATGGGTTGTCCGGGAAAGAATAAGAGAAGGGTGGGAATACTCGTAGGAAGAGAGTTACGTGGAGATTAGAGCGAAAAAGGAAGAAGAATAAGACAAATGGGTTGTCCGGAAAGAATAAGAGAAGGGTGGTATTACTGGCGGGAAGAGAGTTACGTGAGATTAGAGCGAAAACAAAGAAGAACAAGATAAATGGGTTGTCCGGGAAAGAATAAGAGAAGGGTGGGAATACCGGTGTGAAGAGAGTTATGTGAGATTAGAGCGAAAAGAAAGAAGAACAAGATAAATGGGTTGTCCGGGAAAGAATAAGAGAAGGGTGGGAATACTGGTGTGAAGAGACATGTGAGATTAGAGCGAAAAGAAAGAAGAACAAGATAAATGGGTTGTCCGGGGAAAGAATAAGAGAAGGGTGGGAATACTGGTGCGAAGAGAGTTACGTGAGATTAGAGCGAAAAGAAAGAAGAACAAGATAAATGGGTTGTCCGGGAAAGAATAAGAGAAGGGTGGGAATACTGGTTTGAAGAGAGTTACGTGAGATTAGAACGAAAAGAAAGAAGAACAAGATAAACGGGTTGTCCGGGAAAGAATAAGAGAAGGGTGGGAATAGTGGTGTGAAGAGAGTTACGTGAGATTAGAGCGAAAAAGGAAGAAGAACAAGATAAATGGGTTGTCCGGGAAAGAAATAAGAGAAGGGTGGGAATACTGGTTTGAACAGAGTTACGTGAGATTAGAACGAAAAAAGAAAGAAGAACAAGATAAATGGGTTGTCCGGGAAAGAATAAGACAAGGGTGGGAATACTGGTAGTGAAGAGAGTTACGTGAGATTAGAGCGAAAAAGGAAGAAGAACAAGATAAATGGGTTGTCCGGGAAAGAATAAGAGAAGGGTGGGAATACTGGTGTGAAGAGAGTTACGTGAGATTTCGAACGAAAAAGAAAGAAGAACAAGATAAACGGGTTGTCCGGGAAAGAATAAGAGAAGGGTGGGAATACTGGTTTGAAGAGAGTTACGTGAGATTAGAACGAAAAGAAAGAAGAACAAGATAAATGGGTTGTCCGGGAAAGAATAAGAGAAGGGTGGGAATACTGGTGTGAAGAGAGTTACGTGAGATTAGAGCGAAAAAGGAAGAAGAACAAGATAAATGGGTTGTCCGGAAAGAATAAGAGAAGTGTGGGAATACTGGTGTGAAGAGAGTTACGTGAGATTAGAGCGAAAAAGGAAGAAGAACAAGATAAATGGGTTGTCCGGGAAAGAATAAGAGAAGAGTGGGGAATACTGGTGTGAAGAGAGTTACGTGAGAGTAGAGCGAAAACAAAGAAGAACAAGATAAATGGGTTGTCCGGGAAAGAATAAGAGAAGGGTGGGAATACTGGTATGAAGAGTGTTACGTGAGAGTAGAGCGAAAAAGGAAGAAGAACAAGATAAATGGGTTGTCCGGGAAAGAATAAGAGAAGGGTGGGAATACTGGTGTGAAGAGAGTTACGTGAGAGTAGAGCGAAAAACAAAGAAGAACAAGATAAATGGGTTGTCCGGGAAAGAATAAGAGAAGGGTGGGAATACTGGTGTGAAGAGAGTTACGTGAGAGTAGAGCGAAAAACGAAGAAGAACAAGATAAATGGGTTGTCCGGGAAAGAATAAGAGAAGGGTGGGAATACTGGTGAAGAGAGTTACGTGAGAGTATACAAAACGAAGAAGAACAAGATAAATGGGTTGTCCGGGAAAGAATAAGAGAAGGGTGGGAATACTGGTGTGAAGAGAGTGACGAGAGTAGAGCGAAAACGAAGAAGAACAAGATAAATGGGTTGTCCGGGAAAGAATAAGAGAAGGGTGGGAATACTGGTGTGAAGAGAGCGACGTGAGAGTAGAGCGAAAAACGAAGAAGAACAAGATAAATGGGTTGTCCGGGAAAGAATAAGAGAAGTGTGGGAATACTGGTGTGAAGAGAGTGACGTGAGAGTAGAGCGAAAAACAAAGAAGAACAAGATAAATGGGTTGTCCGGGAAAGAATAAGAGAAGGGTGGGAATACTGGTGTGAAGAGAGTTACGTGAGAGTAGAGCGAAAAACAAAGAAGAACAAGATAAATGGGTTGTCCGAAAAAGAATAAGAGAAGGGTGGAATACTGGTGTGAAGAGAGTTACGTGAGAGTAGGAGCGAAAACGAAGAAGAACAAGATAAATGGGTTGTCCGGGAAAGAATAAGAGAAGGTGGGAATACTGTGTGAAGAGAGTTACGTGAGAGTAGAGCAAAAAACGAAGAAGAACAAGATAAATGGGTTGTCCGGGAAAGAATAAGAGAAGGGTGGGAATACTGGTGTGAAGAGAGACGTGAGAGTAGAGCGAAAAACGAAGAAGAACAAGATAAATGGGTTGTCCGGGAAAGAATAAGAGAAGGGTGGGAATACTGGTGTGAAGAGAGCGACGTGAGAGTAGAGCGAAAACGAAGAAGAACAAGATAAATGGGTTGAATGGAAAGAATAAGAGAAGGGTGGGAATACTGGTGTGAAGAGAGTGACGTGAGAGTAGAGCGAAAAAACGAAGAAGAACAAGATAAATGGGTTGTCCGGGAAAGAATAAGAGAAGGGTGGGAATACTGGTGTGAAGAGATTTACGTCAGAGTAGAGCGAAAAACAAAGAAGAACAAGATAAATGGGTTGTCCGGGAAAGAATAAGAGAAGGGTGGGAATACTGGTGTGAAGAGAGTTACGTGAGAGTAGAGCGAAAAACAAAGAAGAACAAGATAAATGGGTTGTCCGGGAAAGTATAAGAGAAGGGTGGGAATACTGGTGTGAAGAGAGTGACGTGAGAGTAGAGCGAAAAACGAAGAAGAACAAGATAAATGGGTTGTCCGGGAAAGAATAAGAGAAGGGTGGGTATACTGGTGCGAAGAGAGTGACGTGAGAGTAGAGCGAAAAACAAAGAAGAACAAGATAAATGGGTTGTCCGGGAAAGAATAAGAGAAGGGTGGGAATACTGGTGTGAAGAGAGTTACGTGAGAGTAGAGCGAAAAACAAAGAAGAACAAGATAAATGGGTTGTCCGGGAAAGTATAAGAGAAGGGTGGGAATACTGGTGTGAAGAGAGTGACGTGAGAGTAGAGCGAAAAAGGAAGAAGAACAAGATAAATGGGTTGTCCGGGAAAGAATAAGAGAAGGGTGGGTATACTGGTGCGAAGAGAGTGACGTGAGAGTAGAGCGAAAAACAAAAAGAATAAGATAAATGGGTTGTCCGGGAAAGAATAAAAAGAAGTGTGGGAATACTGGTGTGAAGCGAGTGACGTGAGAGTAGAGCGAAAAGGAAGAAGAATAAGATAAATGGGTTGTCCGGGAAAGAATAAGAGAAGGGTGGGAATACTGGTGTGAAGCGAGTGACGTGAGAGTAGAGCGAAAAAGGAAGAAGAATAAGATAAATGGGTTGTCCGGGAAAGAATAAGAGAAGGGTGGGAATACTGGTGTGAAGAGAGTTACGTGAGATTAGAGCGAAAACAAAGAAGAACAAGATAAATGGGTTGTCCGGGAAAGAATAAGAGAAGGGTGGGGAATACTGTGTGAAGAGAGTTACGTGAGATTAGAGCGAAAAAGGAAAAAAGAATAAGATAAATGGGTTGTCCGGGAAAGAATAAGAGAAGGGTGGGAATACTGGTGTGAAGAGAGTTACGTGAGATTAGAGCGAAAAAGGAAGAAGAATAAGATAAATGGGTTGTCCGGAAAGAATAAGAGAAGAGTGGGAATACTGGTGTGAAGAGAGTTACGTGAGATTAGAGCGAAAGCGCGAAGAAGGACAAGAGCAAATGGGTTGTCCGGGAAAGAATAAGAGAAGGGGTGGGAATACTGGTGTGAAGAGAGTTACGTGAGATTAGATGAAAAAGGAAGAAGAACAAGATAAATGGGTTGTCCGGGAAAGAATAAGAGAAGGGTGGGAATACTGGTGTGAAGAGAGTTACGTGAGATTAGAGCGAAAAAGGAAGAAGAACAAGATAAATGGGTTCCGGGAAAGAATAAGAGAAGGGTGGGAATACTGGTGTGAAGAGAGTTACGTGAGATTAGAGCGAAAAACAAAGAAGAACAAGATAAATGGGTTGTCCGGAAAGAATAAGAGAAGAGTGGGAATACTGGTGTGAAGAGAGCTACGTGAGATTAGAGCGGAAAAGGAAGAAGAACAAGATAAATGGGTTGTCCGGGAAAGAATAAGAGAAGGGTGGGAATACTGGTGTGAAGAGAGTTACGTGAGATTAGAGCGAAAAAGGAAGAAGAATAAGATAAATGGGTTGTCCGGAAAGAATAAGAGAAGAGTGGGAATACTGGTGTGAAGAGAGTTATGAGATTAGAGCTCGAAAAAGGAAGAAGAACAAGATAAATGGGTTGTCCGGGAAAGAATAAGAGAAGGGTGGGAATACTGGTGTGAAGAGAGTTACGTGAGATTAGAGCGAAAAAGGAAGAAGAATAAGATAAATGGGTTGTCCGGAAAGAATAAGAGAAGAGGAATACTGGTGTGAAGAGAGTTACGTGAGATTAGAGCGAAAAAGGAAGAAGAACAAGATAAATGGGTTGTCCGGGAAAGAATAAGAGAAGGGTGGGAATACTGGTGTGAAGAGAGTTACGTGAGATTAGAGCGAAAAAGGAAGAAGAACAAGATAAATGGGTTGTCCGGGAAAGAATAAGAGAAGGGTGGGAATACTGGTGTGAAGAGAGTTACGTGAGATTAGAGCGAAAAAGGAAGAAGAATAAGATAAATGGGTTGTCCGGAAAGAATAAGAGAAGGGTGGGAATACTGGTGTGAAGAGAGTTACGTGAGATTAGAGCGAAAAACAAAGAAGAACAAGATAAATGGTTGTCCGGGAAAGAATAAGAGAAGGGTGGGAATACTGGTGTGAAGAGTTACGTGAGATTAGAGCGAAAAGAAAGAAGAACAAGATAAATGGGTTGTCCGGGAAAGAATAAGAGAAGGGTGGAATACTGGTGTGAAGAGAGTTACGTGAGATTAGAGCTGGCAAGAAAGAAGAACAAGATAAATGGGTTGTCCGGGAAAGAATAAGAGAAGGGTGGGAATACTGGTGTGAAGAGAGTTACGTGAGATTAGAGCGAAAAGAAAGAAGAACAAGATAAATGGGTTGTCCGGGAAAGAATAAGAGAAGGGTGGGAATACTGGTTTGAAGAGAGTTACGTGAGATTAGAACGAAAAAGAAAGAAGAACAAGATAAACGGGTTGTCCGGGAAAGAATAAGAGAAGGGGTGGGAATAGTGGTGTGAAGAGAGTTACGTGAGATTAGAGCGAAAAAGGAAGAAGAACAAGATAAATGGGTTGTCCGGGAAAGAATAAGAGAAGGGTGGGCTGATTGGTTTGAAGAGAGTTACGTGAGATTAGAACGAAAAAGAAAGAAGAACAAGATAAATGGGTTGTCCGGGAAAGAATAAGACAAGGGTGGGAATACTGGTGTGAAGAGAGTTACGTGAGATTAGAGCGAAAAAAAGGAAGAAGAACAAGATAAATGGGTTGTCCGGGAAAGAATAAGAGAAGGGTGGGAATACTGGTGTGAAGAGAGTTACGTGAGATTAGAACGAAAAAGAAAAGAAGAACAAGATAAACGGGTTGTCCGGGAAAGAATAAGAGAAGGGTGGGAATACTGGTTTGAAGAGAGTTACGTGAGATTAGAACGAAAAGAAAGAAGAACAAGATAAATGGGTTGTCCGGGAAAGAATAAGAGAAGGGTGGGAATACTGGTGTGAAGAGAGTTACGTGAGATTAGAGCGAAAAAGGAAGAAGAACAAGATAAATGGGTTGTCCGGAAAGAATAAGAGAAGTGTGGGAATACTGGTGTGAAGAGAGTTACGAGATTAGAGCGAAAAAGGAAGAAGAACAAGATAAATGGGTTGTCCGGGAAAGAATAAGAGAAGGTGGGAATACTGGTGTGAAGAGAGTTACGTGAGATTAGAGCGAAAAAGGAAGAAGAACAAGATAAATGGGTTGTCCGGGAAAGAATAAGAGAAGGGTGGGAATACTGGTGTGAAGAGAGTTACGTGAGATTAGAGCGAAAAAGAAAGAAGAACAAGATAAATGGGTTGTCCGGAAAGAATAAGAGAAGGGTGGGAATACTGGTGTGAAGAGAGTTACGTGAGATTAGAGCGAAAAAGAAAGAAGAATAAGATAAATGGGTTGTCCGGGAAAGAATAAGAGAAGGGTGGGAATACTGGTGTGAAGAGAGTTACGTGAGATTAGAGCGAAAAAGAAAGAAGAACAAGATAAATGGGTTGTCCGGAAAGAAGAAGAGAAGGGTGTGGGAATACTGGTGTGAAGAGAGTTACGTGAGATTAGAGCGAAAAAGGAAGAAGAATAAGATAAATGGGTTGTCCGGAAAGAATAAGAGAAGAGTGGGAATACTGGTGTGAAGAGAGTTACGAGATTAGAGCGAAAAAGGAAGAAGGACAAGATAAATGGGTTGTCCGGGAAAGAATAAGAGAAGGGTGGGAATACTGGTGTGAAGAGTTACGTGAGATTAGAGCGAAAAAGGAAGAAGAACAAGATAAATGGGTTGTCCGGGAAAGAATAAGAGAAGGGTGGGAATACTGGTGTGAAGAGAGTTACGTGAGATTAGAGCGAAAAAGGAAGAAGAACAAGATAAATGGGTTGTCCGGGAAAGAATAAGAGAAGGGTGGGAATACTGGTGTGAAGAGAGTTACGTGAGATTAGAGCGAAAAACAAAGAAGAACAAGATAAATGGGTTGTCCGGAAAGAATAAGAGAAGAGTGGAATACCAGTAAGGAGAGTTACGTGAGATTAGAGCGAAAAAGGAAGAAGAACAAGATAAATGGGTTGTCCGGGAAAGAATAAGAGAAGGGTGGGAATACTGGTAAGAGAGTTACGTGAGATTAGAGCGAAAGGAAGAAGAATAAGACAAATGGGTTGTCCGGAAAGAATAAGAGAAGAGTGGGAATACTGGTGTGAAGAGAGTTACGTGAGATTAGAGCGAAAAAGGAAGAAGAACAAGATAAATGGGTTGTCCGGGAAAGAATAAGAGAAGGGTGTGGAATAATACTGGTGTGAAGAGTGTTACGTGAGATTAGAGCGAAAAAGGAAGAAGAACAAGATAAATGGGTTGTCCGGGAAAGAACAAGAGAAGTGTGAAATACTGGTGTGAAGAGAGTTACGAGATTAGAGCGAAAAAGGAAGAAGAATAAGATAAATGGGTTGTCCGGAAAGAATAAGAGAAGGGTGGGAATACTGGTGTGAAGAGAGTTACGTGAGATTAGAGCGAAAAGAAAGAAGAACAAGATAAATGGGTTGTCCGGGAAAGAATAAGAGAAGGGTGGGAATACTGGTGTGAAGAGAGTTACGTGAGATTGTGAAACGAAAAAGAAAGAAGAACAAGATAAACGGGTTGTCCGGGAAAGAATAAGAGAAGGGTGGGAATACTGGTTTGAAGAGAGTTACGTGAGATTAGGAACGAAAAGAAAGAAGAACAAGATAAATGGGTTGTCCGGGAAAGAATAAGAGAAGGGTGGGAATACTGGTGTGAAGAGAGTTACGTGAGATTAGAGCGAAAAAAGGAAGAAGAACAAGATAAAATGGGTTGTCCGGAAAGAATAAGAGAAGTGTGGGAATACTGGTGTGAAGAGAGTTACGTGAGATTAGAGCGAAAAAGGAAGAAGAACAAGATAAATGGGTTGTCCGGGAAAGAATAAGAGAAGGGTGGGAATACTGGTGTGAAGAGAGTTATGAGATTAGAGCGAAAAAGGAAGAAGAACAAGATAAATGGGTTGTCCGGGAAAGAATAAGAGAAGGGTGGGAATACTGGTGTGAAGAGAGTTACGTGAGATTAGAGCGAAAAAGAAAGAAGAACAAGATAAATGGGTTGTCCGGAAAGAATAAGAGAAGGGTGAATACTGGTGTGAAGAGAGTTACGTGAGATTAGAGCGAAAAAGAAAGAAGAATAAGATAAATGGGTTGTCCGGAAAAAGAATAAGAGAAGGGTGGGAATACTGGTGTGAAGAGAGTTACGTGAGATTAGAGCGAAAAAGAAAGAAGAACAAGATAAATGGGTTGTCCGGAAAGAAGAAGAGAAGGGTGGGAATACTGGTGTGAAGAGAGTTACGTGAGATTAGAGCGAAAAGAAAGAAGAACAAGATAAATGGGTTGTCCGGGAAAGAATAAGAGAAGGGTGGGAATACTGGTGTGAAGAGAGTTACGTGAGATTAGAGCGAAAAAGGAAGAAGAACAAGATAATGGGTTGTCCGGGAAAGAATAAGAGAAGGGTGGGAATACTGGTGAAGAGAGTTACGTGAGATTAGAGCGAAAAAGCGAAGAAGAACAAGATAAATGGGTTGGCCGGGAAAGAATAAGAGAAGGGTGGGAATACTGGTTTGAAGAGAGTTACGTGAGATTAGAACGAAAAAGAAAGAAGAACAAGATAAATGGGTTGTCCGGGAAAGAATAAGAGAAGTGTGGGAATACTGGTGTGAAGAGAGTTACGTGAGATTAGAGCGAAAAAGGAAGAAGAACAAGATAAATGGGTTGTCCGGAAAGAATAAGAGCCGGGTGGGAATACTGGTGTGAAGAGTGTTACGTGAGATTAGAGCGAAAAGAAAGAAGAACAAGATAAATGGGTTGTCCGGGAAAGAATAAGAGAAGGGTGGGAATACTGGTGTGAAGAGAGTTACGTGAGATTAGAGCGAAAAACGAAGAAGAACAAGATAAATGGGTTGTCCGGGAAAGAATAAGAGAAGGGTGGGAATACTGGTGTGAAGAGTGTTACGTGAGATTAGAGCGAAAAAGAAAGAAGAACAAGATAAATGGGTTGTCCGGGAAAGAATAAGAGAATGGTGGGAATACTGGTGTTAAGAGAGTTACGTGAGATTAGAGCGAAAAAGAAAGAAGAACAAGATAAATGGGTTGTCCGGGAAAGAATAAGAGAAGGGTGGGAATACTGGTGTGAAGAGAGTTACGTGAGATTAGAACGAAAAAGGAAGAAGCACAAGATAAATGGGTTGTCCGGGAAAGAATAAGAGAAGGGTGGGAATACTGGTGTGAAGAGAGTTACGTGAGATTAGAGCGAAAAAGGAAGAAGAAGAAGATAAATGGGTTGTCCGGGAAAGAATAAGAGAAGGGTGGGAATACTGGTGTGAAGAGAGTTACGTGAGATTAGAGCGAAAAAGGAAGAAGAACAAGATAAATGGGTTGTCCGGAAAGAATAAGAGAAGTGTGGGAATACTGGTGTGAAGAGAGTTACGTGAGATTAGAGCGAAAAAGAAAGAAGAACAAGATAAATGGGTTGTCCGGGAAAGAATAAGAGAAGGGTGGGAATACTGGTGTGAAGAGAGTTACGTGAGATTAGAGCGAAAAAGGAAGAAGAAGGTAAATGGGTTGTCCGGGAAAGAATAAGAGAAGGGTGGGAATACTGGTGTGAAGAGAGTTACGTGAGATTCGAGCGAAAAAGAAAGAAGAACAAGATAAATGGGTAGTCCGGGAAAGAATAAGAGAAGGGTGGGAATACTGGTGTGAAGAGAGTTACGTGAGATTAGAGCGAAAAAGAAAGAAGAACAAGATAAATGGGTTGTCCGGAAAGAATAAGAGAAGGGTGGGAATACTGGTGTGAAGAGAGTTACGTGAGATTAGAGCGAAAAAGGAAGAAGATCAAGATGAATGTGTTGTCCGGAAAGAATAAGAGAAGGGCGGGAATACTGGTTCAAAGAGTGTTACATGAGAGTAGAGCGAAAAATTAGATGAACAAGGTAAATGGTTTGTTGTGGAAAGAGTAATAGAAGGATGTTTGTCAAGATCACAAATGATGACAATTCACGTTGCACTTATACTTTTGGAGATTGTGGCTATGAAGGAAGCAAATATACAGTTGGGAGTTCCACAGATGGGAAGTGCAAGAAAAGAGTTTTAGATGTCGCGGTTCAATTTGACTGTTGTGATGTATATGCAATAAAAATATAAGAAATGAAGTTATAACTCTAAAACAGAACTAACAAGAAAAAACAAAGTAAGTCGAAGAAAATGAAGACAAAGTATAAAGAAAGAAAAATAGATAAATAAGAAAGAGAACGATGAAGAAATATAATCGAAAAAGATGAAAAAAAGATTATAAATGAAAAATGCTTTAGTGAAACAAGCAAACAAAAAATGATGAAAAAAAAAAACAGAAAAAAATAAAAAAGATGACGATGAAGAAATAATAAGATAATGAGTATAAATACAGTCGAAAAGCGGAAAAGCCTTAAAAATGAAGACACCCAAGAGAAAGAAAGATGAAGAAAAAGATAAAGAAGGGGAAACTGAAGAAGATGATGAAAAAGAAATATAGTATAAAAAGAAGAAAAATGTGAATGCGAAAAGAGTGAAAGAAACGAATGACAAAGAACAAAAAATATATAAAGTAGAAAAAGAAAAAGAGACTAACGAAGGCGACGACGAAGAAATAAAATGGCGCAGAAGAAATACAGTCGAAAAAAGAAAAAGAAAAAACATTAAAAATGAAGACACCCAATTGAAAGAAACGAACGAAGAATGATGTAAAAAAACGACAAAAGAAGAGGAAGTATAAATAAGTCGATGAAAAAAGAAGAGAAAGAGGAAGGTGAAACAAAAAAAAGAAAAAAAAAAGGATATGAAAACAAAAGAATAAAAGACGATCGTTTATTCAGTTTCAAAGGCTAAATCATCGCTTAACTTTATCAATAAGAAATTCAGTTTTTGCAAATCATATTCATAACTTATCATTATAGCTGCTATTATTGATATACAAGCAGTATAGCCCTGCGTTGCCCGGGTGTAATGAAAGCTTTAAATCTAATCCATGGTCCTGGAGCTCAAACTCTTTGGACGTTGGCACGAAAGACTCAAAAGCAATAGTTGTTTCCAGTTAAATCGAAACCGTAGACTGAAAGAAAAATGAATGGATGTAAATCAAATTTTGATTTTCTGGTATCGATATCAAATAAGTGTTTTTCGTCGTAAACTGAATTTTGAAGGCTAAATAAGTCCTCTG
>JBBBDQ010001849.1:440000-442500 GCA_037127315.1 Ascarosepion bandense
TGTTCAATAGACGTGGGTGGAGTGTGAACCGGGCGATAGTTTAGTCTATCTACTCCAACTGAAAAAAAATAAAAAAAGAAACGAGTGAAAAGATTGGAAAAGAGAAAACCGGAAACCGGCATCCTAAACAGGAAACAAGGGATGAGCCTCTTCACCTGTTCAATAGATGTGGGTGAAGTGTGAACCGGGCGCGATAGTTTAGTCTATCTACTCTAATAAGTCTATCTACATTTGCATTGAAGATGAGAAACTGAAAATATTAGTTGAGTCAAATCCTTACACCATTGTTAGAATGAGCTGGGTGCAAGTATTGGATAAAGTTCTGAACATTTGAACAAAATATGAATTTTGCTTAGTGGAGTTTTATGTCAACACAAGATAACATCGTCGCTGATGGTAGATGTCTTTGTGTTAACGTCCTTGTACCCTCTCTGAAGATGGTTCACGTGAGCCGAAAGCTTAGAACCAGCATAATAAAAAATTATCCAAATGTTGGAGAATTTTTGTCTTTATTTTCAACTGAAATTAAAGCCAAAATACGATGTTTAGAACGGCTCATGATTAAACATAATAGACATTCATTGACTCTTATATTTAACAGTACATGTTTAGAAATATATATATATATATATATATATATATATATATATATATATATATATATATAACGTTTACTTCATTAAATACAACAGATAAGTAAGATTTAATTAATTATTTTTCTAGCATCTTAAGATTTTCCATCATTTTTATTGTACCCAGCGCTTTCGGTCAGTTCCATATCCATTTTCAAAGGTATTTATGCTTCTGGTGTTTCTTTTGTTTTTGAGAAAGGAAAGGGGCGTTCACTTGACTCTCGCGAACATCTTTCATGACTCCATTTTCATTATTTAATAATGTAAGTTCGATGGTAGGAGTGAAATGTTTGATATATAGTATCTCTAGAATAGCGAGATATTTCTGATATTGTGATTTATATAGAATTCTTAAGTTTTTGATCAGAATTTTCTTTAAGGCTTCTTGTAAATTATGCGTTAATAAATGTTTGTTTCTGGCATTTTGGTTTGATAAGGGAAAAATAAGGCGTCTACTCAATAAGTTGTTCAATATCGGTTATTGATCTGTGATAAGAAACAGAATCTATTACTGGACGCTGAAATTCAAACACTATATTGGTCATTGCTTGTTTAGATTTCATGGGGTTATTTTGGTTAGTGACAACATGGTTTGTGTTCTATTTTCTTTAGTATAAACTAGCAGTATAGCCCGGCGTTACTCGGGTGTAATGAAAGATTTAAAACTAATTCATGGTCCTGGAGCTCAGACTCAGCCTAAAGAATATTTGTGTGAAGTTTGGTGAGAATCGCATAAAAATTCTGAATTTGTATCAAGACATACATCTTGCCTTATATATATATATATATATATATATATATATATATATATATATATATTAATATATTATCAATTTTTTGCACTATTGTAAGAACTGCAACCTTGAAACTTCTGAATATCATTTCCTATGTCTTTGTCTATGAGTGTATCAAATTTGATTAAAATCGGACCACTTCTTCTATAACCCGATTTTTTCGATTATCGATTTTCGATATTTATCGGGGGTACCTCAACACAAAACCAAGCTAAGAACACTCGCAGACGCTTATAGTACAACTGTAAATTTTCAAGAAAATCGGTTCAGCCGATTCGGAGTCTATAGGTAACAGACACACACACACACAAAGTTCCATTTATAAATAAGTTTAAATTTTAAATTTTTTTTTTTTGGTTGGGGGAATTACGGCAGAAATACGGTGTTTAATAATTCTTCTTGTAGCGAATTGGTCCTGTTTATAAATATTGTGCATCTGGTTGTTGTATAATATATTGATATTTTATTGTGTGATTGTTTTTTATTGTTAGTGTTGTGTATTTTTATGAGAATAATTTTAACTGTTTATCAATGATGTAGTTTGAAAAATTATTGTTGACTTATATATATACATATATATATATATATATATATATATATATATGAACTTTTCCGTTACACCCAATGGTGTATAGGGCAGCGTTTCTAATCCGTTTCTTCCCTCCAGCTATGGGTTAAATGACTGAGGTTTGTTGTTGGGGCGATCTGTGGCTGATTCTGCACCGAATTGTTTGTTATCAGCAGTTCCAAAAAGTGTGGATGGTGCTACAAAATGCCTTCACCACTTCAAACAATTCTTTGTGTGGTTGTCTAACTGATGTTAGACACTCATGCCTCGAAATCGACGGAAGAGTCCATAATATCTATCTATCTATCTATCTATCTATCTATCTATCTATCTATCTATCTCAACCTGTTCTTTATCTATCTATCTATCTATCTATCTATCTATCTATCTATCTATCTATCTATCTATCTCAACCTGTTCTTTATGTATGTATGTATGTATGTATGTATGTATGTATGTATGTATGTATCTATCTATCTATCTATCTATCTATCTATATATCTCTA
>JBBBDQ010001849.1:445000-455000 GCA_037127315.1 Ascarosepion bandense
TTACAGTTTATAAACTCTTTGCGGGTTATTTAAAGCCAGAAAACATTTTTAGATTATAAGAATGTTTTGGAAGATAATCCTTTAATGATACAAGTCTGACTAATTAACCCATAACAGCGAAAAAAGGTGCTTTCGTACGTAATCAAAATTTGATAAAAAGTAATTTTAATGTGGACATAAAGTGAGTTATCAATTTTATGTTACAATCAATATAAAAACTGATCTCTCACTTTGTGGCTATGGCAGTTTCTATACGTTAATATTACAGAGAATGTAAATAAATCTAAAAGATATGTCACAAAAAATTATAACGTGGATATAAAGTGAGGGATCAATTTTATATTACAATCAATAGATAAACTGAACCCTCAATTTGTGGCCACTTTAATTTCTATGCATGTATATTCCAGAGAATATAAATGAATCTAAAAGACATGCCTATGTAGCTAATCAGTATTTCACTCATTGATTGATTCGTTTTTTATGATTTATCAACCCTTTGCAGGTTATTTAATGTCAGAAAATATTTTTGATCGTAAGATTTCTTTCTTTCGTTTTTTGAATGGGGGAGATAATGATTTAATGATACACGTTTTACTCATTAATCCATAGCTCAGCAGATGAGGCAGAATTTTCACTATTTACATTATTCGAAAGAGGCTTTTCGCAAGGAATGAAAATGATATACCCCAGTGTTTGTAATAAAGGGCTCGGTTCGAAATTCCAAGCACCTGAAGAAGACCGGAGCGTACAACGGTCGAAACGTAGGACAAATGGCAACAAAAATGAGGAAAATAGTCCGAATAATGTAAATAGAGATTCATACCTAATCAAACTTTGATAAACAAGCAAGGTGAGGGATCAATTCTATATTACAATCAATATGAAAACTTATCCCTCACTTTGTGGCCACGGTAGTTTATACATATTTGTATTCAAGAGAATGTAAATAAATCTAAGACATGCTTGTATAGCTAGTCCGTATTTTACTTATTCGTTTTCCACGGCTTACCAACCATTTGCAAGTTATTTAAAGCCAGAAAATATTTTTAGATTTAAGAATTTTATTCTAAAATATGTTTTTACGGTGAGATACACTCTGTACAGGATGTGCGTTGTGGTGCATTGGATATCGGCTCGGAACGAGAAATCGGGGAGCCGATTTCGAATTCCACTTGAATTCATTGCATTCACTTACGCGCAAATACCCTTGGGAAAGGTATTAATCCGTCTCTTCCTTCCAGTCATGGGTTAAATAACAGGACAGATTGGGTTCTATAGCCTTGGCTGGCAACCAGCCTACCGCAGAAAGCAATGGAAACCTACTGCGGGATAATCTTCTGCCCAGTCAGTCATGTCTCTGAACTCGACTCTCCGATTAACAATTTAATGACATCTTCCGCACATCCAGGCTCACTGGGTCTGGTATTCCCAAGCGACCATATATCTAGGTACTGACCAGACTCGACATTGCTTACCTTCGGTGAACGTACGGAACTGTTGTTTCAGCGTGATGCAGCCGTAATCCCTAGGATACGGAGCATAATATAGCCATCATGGTACCCACCCTGGTAAGGGTGGATACCATACGCACGCACCATAGCTATTCGGGGTTGCTGATTGGGCGTCAGAACATTTTGATGTCTTCTTCTATGTGCCCTGTCTCTTCAGGACGTAGGCGATCATGGCTTTCCACGTCTCCCTATCCCTGGTGGCTTTTAGCACGCCTTCTCCTGATACACCATGCAACTCTCGTTCCATCATCCACCTGATTAGGTCCTTCAAATATGTTATCCGCTGCTTTCCCCTGTCTCTTTTTCCCTCTATCTGGCCTGTTAGTATCAGGTTCTCCAAGCCCTCCTTCTTCATTTCGTGTCCCAGGAACTTCAGCTGTCTCTTCCTGATGTTCAGTATTAATTTCCTTTTTGTTTCCATCATTTCTACGACTTCATCACTGCTCACATGCTCGAACCATGATATTCGCAGCATCCTTCTGTAGAGCCACATTTCAGTTGCTTCAAGTTTTTCCTTCATTTTTGATGATATTGTCCAGCATTCACTGCCATATTGAAGAACTGACATCACATAGCAATCCAGTAGTCTCTTCTTTGTTTCCAGTGAAATTGTTCTGTTTCTTAATACTTTACTCAACTTCTGGAATGCTTCTTTCGCTATGCCAATTTGCCTTCAGATCTCTGTGTCGCATTTTCCGTCTTCTGTTAAAAAAATTCCCAGATATTTAAATTTTTGTACTTGCTTGATTCTCGTATTCTCGACTTGTATTTGGCATTTTGGGTCGCCCTTTTTGCTGATGACCATGCATTAGGTTTTCTTGCAGTTGATTTGTAGTCACTCTCTTCAGTTACCTTCTGTAGGAGGCCTTATTTTTTCCAAGGAACAAGACATCGATCTCTTTGTTTACATCGTCCGAACTTTTATTCAGAATCACTTTTACTCACTGCGTCAAAAATAAAAACGTATCCATTGTGTATCACTTTGTTTCTTCCAAGGTTTGAGAAAAAATTTGCTGCCATTTTGAATGATGGGGTTTAAATAAACTGAGTTTTAAGTTTAACCAAGTTTTAAATTTTATGCGAATTTCTAACTTTGTAACTGGAATATTTTTACAATTTAAATGATTATCCCGTGTATACTGCTGTATAATCTGGTCGGGTACCCCTGCTATCAAGCTCGGGGTCCTTGACAAAATCCAGCCGAGAAGCTTTAATGTGATCGGTCCCGACTTGGCAGCTCAGATGCAGTCACTCTCTCACCGGCGCAATGTGGCTTCCCTGTGTCTCTTCTACAGATACTTTCACGGCTTCTGCTCCGATGAACTTGGGTCACTGCTGCCCCCTATGTATAAATTTACTCGAGCTACTAGATTATCAACTAAGTCCCACCCTTTTACAGTGAAACCAATAAAATGTAAACGCCAATTCTACTCCACCAGCTTCTTTTCTCGCACTTCCCGCCTGTGGAATTCCCTTCCGTATACTTGCTTCCCCGATAACTACAATCTCCAAGAATTTAGATGTAAAGGCAATAGTCATAGCCTATCCCACTGACTCGCATCCTTTCTCTCATGCTCTTTCTCTGTCCACTTCACTCTAATCGCACCAGTATTCTCATCCTTCTCTTGCCCACTTCCTGACACACCCCATAACCTGTCACTCTTTCTCATCACTTTCCTCCTATGTAACCCCCTGTGCACCAGTGGCTGTAAAACTGCCTTGCTTAGGGCGAAATTGTTAAAAAAATAGAATATCTAATTTTACTATTAAGAATGGGATATATATATATATATATATATATATATAGAGAGAGAGAGAGAGAGTTAACTACAACAAGCTAAACAAATTGACTTCTTAGTTACTAATGCTGCGTCAAAACGTCCCTTTACCGAAAAAAATTTCCCGCCTAAATGGCTTCGCCGAATTGGCAACAGCGAATTAGTTACACCGAAACGTCTCATTCCCAAATTTGGCACAAAAGGAGCTCAAAATACCAATTACAAGTTATTGATATTAAAATCATATGCAGAAATTTAAATACCTGGGAAATATTCTAACAAAAGACGGAAAGTACGATACGGAGATCTGAAGGCGTATTGGCATGGTCAAGGGTACATCCAGAATCCGAGTAGAATATTGGGAGACACGAAAATTTGAAAAAAAAAAAAAAAAGAAAAAGGAAAACAGAGAGAACTGGATTGTTACGTGATGTCTGTCCTTCAATATGGCAGCGAATGCTAGACAATCTCATCAAGACGGAAAAACTTGAAGTAACCGAAATGTGGTTGTACAGAAGGATGCTGAGGATACTATGGACAGAACATGTGAGGTTTTGGAAAGGATGGACACGTGAGGGAAACAGGTAGCGGCACAGGGACCCGATCATTTTTCCAGCATCTTCAGTAATGAATCGTATGTACGTGTTCCACTTGTAATATAAAAGAGGACAAGTCACACAGAACGACAGTATCGGGAAAAGACAGCTGAATTTTTTGGAATATGTAATGAGGAAAGATAACTTGGAGAATCTGATGCTCACAAGACGGATAGAGAGAAAGAGTGACAAGAAAAAGCATGATATACTTGAGCAGATGGATAGGGGAGCGTGGATTCAGTGGGAGAGAGGTATTAAGAGCGGTAGGGAGATGCTGGATGCCATTATCGCCTACGTCATGAAGGGACACGGCATATAGAGAAAGAAGATGGTGAATTGCTTACTTAAAAGCGGTTAATAACTTTGAAGGTGGAGCCGAATCAGAAATGCCTTGAGGTCGATAACTCAGTCCGCTCGGCCCGTTTTCGAATGAGGGCGTAATCCAAGTTTCTATATGTGACACCCAAGTACCCTTGGTTGTCTCATCCTTCAAGCTATAAAAAAAATTGGCTCTCTCGACACCTGGTCACGATTCTCCTCTTTTTTCCCCCCCTCTCATAAATAAAGATGCATTGTGCGTTAACTCCTAAGGGACACGCCCCACATGTTTAGGTTCAGGAAAGCGACACGCAAAAATATGTTCTGAAAAGGGCATTTGGTATGGTGTACTGTAGCCCATCTTTATTTGCCAACACAAAACGACTTAGCACTTTCAGTTTTTTAAGAACAGAAGCCACGAGATCCATGGTGTAGAGTTAGAACATTCATTATTATTATTATGTCATTTTTCATCATATTTCGATTTCTGCTTTGGTCTCACTACCAACCAAGTCTGCGGGGAGACCTAAGGCAGGTAGTGGCGTGTTGTTATGGCTCCATTTCATGTTTTTCTATCTTCCCTATCATCCTCAGCATTACATAGATAAAGTTTTCCTTAGTGTGTGGGCTGTACTTAATAAGACAATTTTTTGTATATCTCTTAAGCTGGGGTTTCCAGGGATTCTTTCAATGTGTTGTTTTGTTCCATTTTTTATCATTCCAAGTGCACCTACTATCACTGGCACAACTCTTGTTTTCAATTTCCACATTTTTTCTATTTCAATTTCCAGGTCTTTATATTTTGACAGTTTTTCAAATTCCTTGATTGCTATGTTACAATCCGCTGGACAAGCCATATCAATTAATAGACAAGTTTTCTCCTTCTGGTTTTTAACAATAATGTCCGGCCTATTTGCTTCAATTTTTCTGTCTATATAGATGGTGTAATCCTATAGAATGGTTACATCTTCTATTTCTGTAACCGGTGCTGGATGATGTTCATACCAGTGTTTGTTTACAGCTTTTCCATAATGTTTGCACATTGCCCAATGTAAATATTGCCCAACTCTATCGTGGCGATTTTTATATTCGTTTGGGGCAAGCACAGAACAGCCTGAGATTAGGTGGTCTATTGTTTCTTGGTGTTTATCACAAAACCTGTATTTTGGATCCATATTATTATGCATAATATTTGCCTGAAAGTTTCTCGTGTGTTTATGGTTGGAATGAAGTGACAGTAAGTCACTTAGAATTGTCACTACTTTTCTTAATATCTGCTCATCTCGATTCACTACTGCAAAAATATACCAGAAATCATTATAATCATTATTAATAGTAGGCTGGTGCAAACGAGTGCGAACTACACAGAACTATCAGCTTAATGAGTCACATTACAAAACTGATTGTCAGAACCCTGATGAATAGAGCGAGAAGCAGAATCAGGCCAGAGATAGAGCAGGGACAGTGCGGGTTCGTCAGAGACACTGGAACAAGGAACGCCATATTCATGAGTAGGATGCTCTCTGAAAGGGCATTACAAATGAAGAAAGACTTGTACCTATGCTTCATTGACTACGCGAAAGCATTCGACAAAATACGACACAAAGAATTGATGGAGATGCTAGGCAGCCTCGACATTTTCGGGAAAGACATAAGAATAATCAAGAATCTCTACTGGCAGCAAACGGCCTGCATACGGACAGGTAACGATCTCAGTAGATACACAAAGATAGAAAAAGGCGTAAGACAAGGATGTGTCTTTTCACCGGATTTGTTCAACCTATACAGCGAGAATATTTTGAGGACCCTAGATGACACGCCAGGATTTGTTATTGGAGGCTACAACCTGAACAACATAAGATATGCGGACGATACAGTGCTGATTGCGGACACGGAAAGGAAACTACAAGACCTCATACAGAAAGTAGCAGTGGAGAGTGACAAAAAGGGACTACAAATAAACTTTAAGAAAACTGAGTGCATGGTCATCAGCAAAAGATACAACCCAAAATGCCAAATACAGGTGGGAGATAACAGAATCAAGCAAGTACAAAAATTTAAGTACCTAGGAAGTGTTCTGACAGAAGATGGAACACGGAGATCCGAAGGCGAATTGGCACAGCAAAGGACGCGTTCCAGAAGATGAGCAAAATACTAACACACAGGAAAATCTCAATAGATACGAAGAAAAGAGTGCTAGACTGCTACATGATGTCAGTTCTTCAATACGGCAGTGAATGCTGGACAATATCATCGAAAATGAGGACAAAACTGGAAGCGGCCGAAATGTGGTTCTACAGAAGGATGCTACGGACATCGTGGACTGAGCATGCAAGCAACGATGAAGTGTTGGAAAGAATGGCAACAAAAAGGAAATTGATGCTGAACATCAGGAAGAGACAACTGAAGTTCCTGGGACACGCAATGAGGAAGGAGAGCCTGGAGAACATGATACTGACTGGTCAGATAGAAGGACGGAGAGACAGAGGGAGGCAGCGGTCTGATCAGGTGGATGACGGAACGGGGGTTGCCAGGAGCAACAGGCTCAAACATACTAAGAGCCATAAGGAATAGGGAGACATGGAGAATCATGATCGCCTACGTCCTGAAGGGACAGGGCACATAGAGAAGTGATAATATTTCTTCTTCTTCTTCTTCTTCTTCTTCTTCTTCTTCCTCATTATTATTATGTTGTCATTTTTCATCATATTTCGATTCTTGCTATGGTCGCACTACCTACCAAGTCTGCGGGTAGACCTAAGGCAGGTCGTGGTGTGTCGTTATGGCTCCATTTTTTTTTTAATCGTATCACCCCGAGCAAGACGGTAACGCCACTGATGTGCAGGGGGCTACGTAATAGTGAAAAGATTGGAAAAGATAAAGCCGGAAACCACATCCTAAACAGGGAACAAGGGATGAGCCTCTACACCTGTTCAATAGACGTGGGTGGAGTGTCAAACCGGTGTCAACCCGGTCTATCTACTCCAATTGAAAAAAAAAGAAACCAAAGTGAGAAGATTGGAAAAAAGAAAAACGGAAACCACATCCTAAACAGGGAACAAGGGATGAGCCTCTTCACCCGTTCAATCATGTTTTTTCTATCTTCCCTATCATCCATAGCGTTACATAGACAAAGTTTCTTAGTGTGTGGACTGTACTTAACAAGACAATTTTATTATTATTATTATTATTATTATTATTATTATTATTATTATTATTATTATTATTATTCTTTCTACGTCTTCCTATCATTTCTTTTTCTTACGTTTTCTTTTCTCATCTATTTGCGATTATTATTATTATTATTACTAATTCTTCTTCTTCTTCTTCTTCTTCTTCTTCTTCTTCTTCTTCTTCTTCGTATGATTATTATTATTATTATTATTATTATTATTATTATTATTAAGTTTTTATTTAAGTTTATTTTGGATACATGATTAGAATGAGATAGATAGATAGATAGATAGATAGATAGATAGATAGATAGATAGATAGATATGAACCGACTTAGATAGATAGATAGATAGATAGATAGATAGATAGATAGATAGATAGATAGATAGATATGAACAGACTGGGATAGATAAATAGATAGATAGATATGAACAGAATGAGATAGATAGATAGATAGATAGATAGATAGATAGATAGATAGATAGATAGGAACAGACTGGGATAGATAGATAGATAGATAGATAGATAGATAGATAGATAGATAGATAGATAGATAGATAGATAGATAGGAACAGACTGGGATAGGGATAGATAGATAGATAGATAGATAGATAGATAGATAGATAGATAGATATGAACCGACTTATAGATAGATAGATAGATAGATAGATAGATAGATAGATAGATACGGAGAGACTGGGATAGATAGATAGATAGATAGATAGATAGATAGATAGATAGATATGAACCGACTAAGATAGATAGATAGATAGATAGATAGATAGATAGATAGATAGATAGATAGATATGAACCGACTAAGATAAGATAGATAGATAGATAGATAGATAGATAGATAGATAGATAGATACGAACAGACTGGGATAGATAGATAGATAGATAGATAGATAGATAGATAGATAGATAGATCTGAACATATGTAGATATATATAAAGAGAGAGGGAGAGAGAGAGAGAGAGAGAGAGAGAGAGAGAGAGAGAGAGAGAGAGGAGATATGGAGCTTACACTTTAAACCCTCTTATTGTGCTATCGTTAACAGAGACCATTCCAACACTCGTGCAGACGCTCGCATAATATAAAAGAGGAAACACGGACAAGCCACACAGAACGACAGTAGTAGAAGGCGAGCCAAGTGCTGCGTTCGTACGAAAGACCATTTTCCTCTTACTACTACCTTCACGGTCGCGACTACTACTGCTGCACTTCTACTGCCGCTTCCACTGCAATTACCACTGCAAGCTAGCAGCAGCAGTAGAAGTAGCAGCGGTAGACCGCTTCACACACGCAGAGAGGGTAGTCGGCGGTCAGGGCCCAGCTAATGTCGGTCACTACTTCGTGGGGTGTGATCAGTCCATGAGAGTGACCACCCACACTCGTGGTCAGTCATGCTTTCTTCTCTCAGTCTAACGTAGCGGGCGTCTGCTTCGTTTATTAGTTTGTTTTTGTTTTTTTTTGATTCTGTCATATTTAATATTTTAATTTTTTTTTAAAATTTTTTTGTCCGTCCCTTTATGTTTTTTTTTTTAATTCAATTCTTTTTTTTCAGTTTATGGCCTCGCTTTTCATTATTCTTCATTTTGCTTTCGAATGAGACTCACGTCTGTTTAAAAAAAAAAAAAAAAAAAAGAGGAAAAAGCAAAAAAATAGAAAAAAGCAAAAAAAAAAAGAAGCTTCTTTCCTTCATTTTTGTAAGGTCGGTTAAAATTCTCTTTATTTCAAATTAGTTCTTTAAAGCCGCCTTTAAGTAATTCATTCTCGTTAATTTCCTTGTTTCAACAACAGCTTTCGACTGCTTTTTGTCTTTTTTATTTTTAAATATCATCGTACTAATTCAGCTATCTTTACGAATCTCTACTCAGTATATTTCGTTTTTTCTTTATCATATTCAGTTATTATTATTATTATTATTATTATTATTATTTCGTTTTTGCTACGTTCATCTTTATATTAAGACGCCCTTCAATATATCTACTTTTATATATACATATATATATATACACATATATATTTATATATATATTTATACTATATATATATATATATATATATATATATATATATATATATATATATACCAGGAGTGATATACATACAAAACGAGCCACTTTTAATACGAGTTACAAAGTGAACCTGTTTGAGCTAAAATTTTTCAACGCGGAGGAACCAAAGTGGTGAATCGGTCTATAATTCCATGATTCTATATCATTAAACAACGTTTCCAATAAGGAATATTCGCATTGGTCGCTGTGAATCTTTTAACTACAGGAATACACGGATATCCTTTCTGTTGCGTGGTCGTCTTGTTCGGATACATACCTTCAAAAGTCAAGATTTGCATGCTTACACACAAACCAACACCGACATTATCAACACACGCAAAACCATAAAGAACACTACGTTTTCCTTACACATATACACACATATCTAGGATATACATACATATATATATATTGTCTAAATACGCATGGGCACTTAGATATATCAAACATATATTTTATTATATTATATCATACACTATATATATACATATAATTATATATATATATATATGTATATATGCATGCTTTAACTCATATTGGCTGATTGTCTAAGGAAAACGTC
>JBBBDQ010001849.1:465000-467500 GCA_037127315.1 Ascarosepion bandense
TCTATCATTTCCAAGACCTCATCATTGCTCAATGCATGATGTTTAACCACGATCTTCCCATTAATTTTGTTATTAAATATCCCGCACGGTGATAATATAAGTTCTGATAGAAATGGTGAGATATTGTAAGAAAGATCACCCTAGAACACCCAAATTTTACGGTCCTACTAAATCCCACAAAGCAGGCATACCGATATACGTCTTTTCAGGAACAGACAATGCTCTCCTAAAAACAGGCGCAAGCCATGACAAATTCTAACCCGTTTTCTTGGAACAATAAGTCTATCTCATATCAAGAACTCAGGCAGCCTAGTTAAAGAACTAAGAAAAATAAACATGACTAAATCATGGCACATCTAGATATAAAATCCATTCGCAGCAAAGTTCCAGCTGAAAAATGTCTACTAAAAAGCATCTAACAATCAAAGATAAAGTTCTCCCGACCAACAGCTAAAATCATAATTTAAAAAAAACTACTGTTTGATGCTCATATGCCGTATATACACGCCTATCATGTGACTTTTGAAGGTCTAAATTTGGAGCTAAGGGGGTGGCATCATGGAATATCATTATCACCATTTATCCATCACCCCCAGATGGTGCATAAGGCAGCAACTTTTTGTTGCTGTTTCTGTAACAAACTGTTTTTTTACAGGGTAGGGTTGTTAGCCCTGCACCCAACCCCCAAACCTGGAGGACCGGTGGACCATTCTTGGTCCTTACGTTTACAGCACCTAGTATTCCCAAATGGTCACCCATTTAAGTACTGACCAGGCTCGATGTTGCTTAACTTCGGTGATCGGACGGGAACCGGTGTATTCAACACGATTTAGCCGTAGATATCATGAGATATACTGGCAACAAATGCTTGACAAACTCATCAAAGATGAGAAAAAGACTTGAAGCAACCGAAATGTGGTTCTACAGAAGGATACTGAGAATACCATTGACCGAACATGTGAGCAACGACGAAGTTTTGAAGAGGATGAAAACGAAAAGGAAACTGATGCTTAACACCAGGAAAAGACAGCTGGAGTTTTTGGGACATGTAGTGAGGAAGGATGCCTTGGGGAATTTGATACTCACAGGACGGATAGAGGGAAAGAGAGACAGAGGGATGGCGGAGTAGAGTTTGGGACGTGTAATAAGAGATGGAATGTTAAGAGCTACAAGGTGGAGGGAGATGTGGAAAGTCATGATCACCTACGTCCTGAATGGACACGGCACGTAAAAGAAGAATATTGCCAGCAATAGATACGCTAAATTTTATCTCGTTTATGATGCGAGCCCATGAAAATTAGCTTCAAAATGAAGTTTCAACAGTCACATGATACGTGAACATTATTGTCCGTGATAATTTTGAAAAATCGGGGTGGGTAGGGAATATAGTTCATTAATGAAAGTTTCGGGAATTTTGTAGACAGATTTAGCATTAGAAGATGGGGTATAGGTTTTATGACCGCTTGGCTAGACTTTATTCTTTGGGTTTATTAGAGGAGGAGAGTAAGGAACTGTAAAGGTTAGGAAAGTATGGGATTATTCCAATCTAATCTATATATCTATATATTAAATAAATATATATAATCTATATATTAAATAAATATTATATTTAAGTAAAGTTTTTATAATTAATCTAATTTTGTATATTTAACCTTAATTTTGAATTTAGGAAATTACTTTTTTCTATAAAACTTTAAATTGCATCACAGTTTGTGGTGTGCAATAGGTAAAAGTTGATGTAAGTGTGTTATTAGTACTATAAAGGCTTATGGCCTCTAAGGGGTCCTAGCTTTGGCTTTTCTGGTATTTTTTCGCGTGATTGTATGGTTAGTTCTTTAATATGTTTGCAGTTTACTGTGGTTTCATGCCTCTGGTTTAAAAGTTAGTTGCTATTCATGTATTCATATTATATATATATATATATATATATATATGCTATTCATGTATACAAAACATGTCCATGTGGCCGAGTGGTAAGGACCCGGTTTCGAATCTCACAATGATCGATTTGTCAGGAGGGTGTGAGTTCTTAATGTTATAAGCCTGGGGCGGTAATTCCAGCATGCGGTGACTTTGGAACGCGACCAAACATTGAACCACGAATGGAACCATGCCGTCTGTGTCGCGAAACTATTTGCTAGCCGTCGATGGCTGTAGTAGCATGAAGTCACAAGTCATCGTGACCGAGCGTAATGTTCTTGTTTAGAATGTTGATATATATATGTAGGAAGAAGTCTAGTCCGTCAGTCACTTAATTGCCATAAGCGATACACGCTTGGGCGATCATGTTTCTTTCGAGACTTGACTGACGAGGCAAACAAATTTTGCCGCAGTAGGTTGCCATTCCCTTCTGCAGTAGACCGATTGCCAAACAAGGCTATAGAACGAAATCTGTCCTGCTATTCGACCCATAGCTGGAGGGAGAAGATGGATTAATACTTTTCCGAAGGGTATCTGTGCGTAAGTGAATGCAACGAATTCGACTGGAATTCGAAATTAG
>JBBBDQ010001849.1:472500-515000 GCA_037127315.1 Ascarosepion bandense
ATATATATATATATATATATATTGATAATTTAAGTTTAAGTTGACGACATCTATGAATTTCAGTGTGTTTTTATCACAAGCTAGTACTAGTCAAGTCACACCAACACTACCCTATATATTAAAATCTTTTCCATGAATTAAAACATTGCTAATTTCTTAACTGCTATAAGAGACAGTAGTTAATCAATAAACGATAAACTCTCTAATTTCTATGGTTTTGTGCTAAAAGTGAAAATATTATTCGTTCTGTTTATGTGTATTAATCATAGTCCTCCGTCAACCAACCAATGGTTGGTCGGAAGCCCATCGGAAATCGCACACAATATAGCTAAGTAGAACCTGGCGCTGTGAATGGACATCATGGACCTCTTTCGGTAACTGATACAAACCTGGATCCACGGCTCTACATCCGGGTGTTTTTATATACGAGTTACCATCTCAAGGAAAATTACCAACCAAGGCTTAAGACATTTCCTAAGCCACCGACTTCTCCCAAAGAGTCCCGTCTAACCAATATCATTTGCACGGCTTGGATCGACTCGTGATATGATTCTCAGACTCTTTGCTGTACGCTGGGATCGCCTACTCAAGACCGATATTATCAAAATTCACCTTCCTGACAAATCGATTACGGTGAGAGTCGAACCCAGGTCAGAACATGAGCGTTCTAACCACTCGGACACGCGCCCAACAACCTCAGGCGCGTATAAGTGGGGCTCATGGACGGCTGTCCGATGTCTAAACTCGATTTCTGTCCTTAAGAAGGGTAAAATACCACCCTACAGAACGAAAAACAAACCAGTCAAAAGACGAATAAGCTTCGTATTGTAGTCAACGTGCACACACACACACACACACACACACACACACACACACACACACACACACACACACACACACACATATATATATATATAGATAGATAGATATATGATAAAACATTACTGTTTTCCATAGTGATGGGGGTTTCCTTCCTAACCTTTCATTTGAAGTAGTGTGGAATGTCAACATCTTCATTATGTCATTAATTTCTCTTTCAGTTGAAATTTATAAAATCTTTCTCTTAAAACAATTTTTCATGAAAATAGGTTTCTCAAGTCCAGTAGCTGTTATCGCTCTTTCCAGTATTGATGGGGGTTTCCTTCCTAACCTTTTATTTGAAGTAATGTGGAATGTCAACATCTTCATTACGTCATTATTTTCTCTTTCAGTTGAAATTTATAAAATCTTTCTCTTAAGTCAATTTTTCAGGAAAAATAGGTTTCTCAAGTGCAGTGGCTGTTATCGCTCTTTGCAGTATTGATGGAGGTTTCCTTCCTAGCCTTTTATTCGAAATGGTGTAGATTGTCATAATCTTGACCATGTCATTATTTTCTCTTCAAGTTATATGCAATTTTCATTTTAGTTGTTACTGCTGTTGAATATCCTTCAAAATACTACAAAAGAGTTGAATAATTAAAACTCTTCCCTTAACCCAACAATATCAATAATAACCCAAGTTTTATTATTATTATTATTATTATTATTATTATTATTATAGTTATTGCTAAATTTCTTTTATTATTTCACCCAAGGAAGGAAATAACACCCCAAGGACACAAGAGGTTACTTAATGTTAGAGAATATGCGATAAAAACTACTATTATGTTTGGAGGACAATAAAATAATAAGAATTAAGAAGACAGAAGATTACGATTGACATTGAATTCAAATCGAACTTTTCTGGGATGCAAGAAACCTGACGAGAGATCCACAAGCGAGAATTGTGATCGAAAAACTGACAGCATAGAACTTTAGCTATTTCAACTGTAAAATGTTGAGACCTTACTGCCAATCTAGTCAGTCAGTCAGTCAGTCAGTTAAGTGCCATACGTGATACACGCTTGGGCGATCATGTCTCGAAAGAAACATGACTTACTGGGCAGAAGATTATCCCGCAGTAGGTTGCCATTGCTTTCTGCGGTAGACTGGTTGCCGACCAAGGCTATAGAACCCAGTCTGTCCTGCTATTTAACCCATAACTGGAAGGAAGAGACGGATTAATACCTTTCCCAAGGGTATTTGCGCGTAAGCGAATACAATGGATTCAACTGGAATTCGAACTCGGCTCCCCGATTTCTCGTTCCGAGCCGATATCCACTGTACCACAACGCACATCTAGTACTGCGCTTAAATCCATGAAGTTTAGGGACCACAGAGGAGAGGTAAAGAAAACTTAGTTCTTTCTAGGATACCCTGAAGAGTGGATCTTTTGGAACATCCTTCTCGAAGATAGAACCTCCAGTATTTGTCTATAGTTTTGACATTAGGTAGTATTTATATTATTTGCATTTGTCTTCATCTTTGTTGCCATGTTTAGGGCGCTTCCTTAAGGACACATGGCCCAGTGGTTAGTTCCAGTGCCTTGACCCAAGAGTTGTGAGTTCAATACCAGGCTACAGAAGTGGTGAACAAATAATTTAGAGAGTTATGTTAAAGGGAAATAACTAGATGGCTACAAGAAGTGGCATCGCACATGGAATAATAATGATATACTCGAGTGATAGAAATAAAGGGTTCGGTTCGAAATTCTTAGTACCTGAAGAAGGCCTGAGTGTACTACGAATGAAACGTCGTAAGCATGGTAATAAATATGAGGACAATAGGCTAAACAAAGTAAATAATGTAAATGGAAACTCGTATAAAAAAGTGTGAAACTCAATTGATCTCTGGTCGTGCCAACCTTTATTGTGCTATTCGTACTGAAAGGTTTAGTGCTTGGCAATGTTGTATCAACACAAAAATTTCGTAAACTATTTGGAATGTTTTTTGAGAATCTAATGTCATCAACATGGAAATCATCCGTGAAATATTATTCAGAGCGTTATAATTTCTGGTGTTGATCCTACTCGTTCACAAGTTGACTTCCTTTAATTAGACACGCATGTTCCTCAATGAAACTGGAGCATGATGAAAGGAAGTAATTTTTAGTCAACAATTTGAGAAAATATTCAATTCTGATAAGGTTTCTCCATGTGTGTTGTGGTGCGATGGATATCGTTTCGGAATGAGAAATCAGAGAGCCGATTTCAAATTCCGGTTGAGTTCGTTACATTCACTTACATGCAAATACCCCTCGGAAAAGTATGAATCCGTCTCCTCTCCCTCCAGCTATGGGTTGAATAGCAGGACAGATTTGATTCTATAGCATTGGTTGGCAACCAGTCTACCGCAGAAAATAATGGCAACCTACTGCGGGAAAATATTCTGCTTAGTCAGTTGTGGATCGAAAGAGATATCTTCACTCAAGCTTGTATCACCTATGGCAAGTAACTGACTGACTTCTGCTTTAATCCCATAATCGATTAAAAATTCCAGATTACATATATATATATATATATATATATATATATATATATATATAAAAATTTAGTAAAGTAACCTTGTTTGGTGTACTTGTGTATTGAGCGCTTTTTGTCTTAGGTTACTCGTCTCGGGTTTTTTCTTTGGGCTACGTACTTTGACTGATGTTCAAGTGCTTAGCTCTTTCTTTTTTTATTACCATTTTTTCCTTCCGCGTATATATTCGGAGGGCTTTTCGAAAGGAGTATAGCGATAAGTTTACATTTTATATATATATATATATATATATATATATATATATATATATATAGGTATGTGGATTAATAAATGGGTATACACTCAAGTAAATGCACCTATATAAAAATATTATTCACTTGTTAATAAAACAGTGCTCAATGTAGTATAAATAGAGCTGTTAATTATATATTAATTAATTATTAATAAATATACATATTTTCTTGCGTTGGTAGCATGCACTACGCAGTTATCAGGTGCACATTAAAACTGATCGTTTAACAGATTTTTAATTTAAGTTCACTTGATGTTCTTAGAAGTTAAATTTTAAAATGTTAGTCTACTAATTTCTTATTTATAAAGAGTATAATATAAATAGAAAAATTATATATAGATAAAATGTTGAAATTTAAAAAGATCAATTAAAGTCTGGGAGATGAATTTTAATGTGTAATTTATAATTATTATTAATATTAAATATTTGCGGGAGAAAGAAAGAAAGAAAGAAAGAAAGAAAGAAATGTAGAATTTTGTAATAGTTTGTAGTTTATACACGTTCTGAAGTATACACAATAATATTTATTTATTAATCGTATCACCCCGAGCAAGGCGGTAACGCCACTGATGTGCAAGGGGCTACATAAAAGTAAAAAGATTAGATAGGAGGAGAGTAAAGAGAAAGACGAACCAGTTAGAACGGAGCAAGAGAAGGATGGGAATACAGGTGTGATGACAATTGCAAAGGGGGAGAGAAAGGAAAGGATATACAGGATGATGTAGAAAGAACTGGAGTCAAGTGGTTAAGAGATGGGTATTGACATTGCATTTACATTCCTGGAGGTTGCAGTCGTCAGAAAAGCAAGAATATTGACGCGAGTTCTACAGTTGGTAAGTGCGAGAAGTTAAGAAGTTGAAGGAGTAGAATTGTCGTCTGCATTTGGTTGATCTAACTGTGAATGGGTGAGACCCAGTTGCCAGTCTGATTGCACGAGTAAACACCTATTGCAGAGGCACCAGTGACTTAATTTCGTTCGAGCAGAAGCCATGAAAGTATTTATAGAACAGACAGAGGTAAGCCACATCTCGTCGGTGGGGAAGTGGCTGGAGTCGAGCCGTCAAGTCGGTACCTATCATATTACTGATTCTCCTTTGGAGCCTGTCAAGAACACTGTGGTCTATTTTTATATTGAGCACTGTTTTAAATTAACGTTTGAGTAAGTATTTTTCTTTGGCAGTGTGTGGTCATGAATTCACTTTTTATGCTTAGTAATTTAGGGTTATTTATTTGATTTAACATAAGTTTTTCTAAAAGTTATAAGTTGCATATATCCGTTTTTTCTATTATAAGATTTGATTTAGCGACGATATTCAAGGTAATAATTCGGTTGTTGTTATTTTCAGTTGCCATTAATATATAAAGTTATTCTTTTACTGTATGTATTGTTGTTTAAAGACAGCATACGGTTATTGAAACGGTATTTCAACTTAGTTGCTGTGGTTCCAAAACAAATTTAACATCGTCATTCTAATGGATGAGAGCTCTATAGATAATACCTTCGGACATCCACTGGCCGTTTCATCAACGGGTCTTATATTTTCAGCAGTTGAAATTATTTTTAAAAAGGTCACATGTGCGTTGTGGTGCAGTGAATATCGGATCGGAACGAAAAATCGGGGAACCGAGTTCGAATTCCAGTGGAATTTGTTGCATTCACTTACGCGCAAATACCCTTGGGAAAGGTATTAATCCGTCTCTTTCCTTCAGTTATGGGTTAAATAACAGGACAGATTGGGTTCTATAGTCTTGGCTGGCAACCAGTCTACTGCAGAAAGTAATGGCAACCTACTGCGGGATAATCTTCTATCCAGTCAGTCATGACTCTTTCGAGACATGATCGCCCATGCGTGTATCACGTATGGTACTTAACTGACTGACTATTATTTAGCAAAAGTTATTATGCTGGAGGGCCAGTATTTATTTGAAATCATATAAATTATATTTATTTTATATATAAATATTATATATTTAGCTATGTTTTTAAAGAAGCTATAACTAACTTTAAGTTTGTTTTTGTTGAAGAAGTTTTTTTAGTGTTGGGGAATGGTAAAAATACTAGTGAATTAAGTTTAGACAGAATTTTCCAGTGTTGGGTTATACATTACTGCTGAAGATTTAGTTAAACCATGTAGTGTAGTTTGTCCTTTTTTTTGTTTTTGTTTTTAACAGAGTATTTTAAACTAGTGTTGTTTACTTTTTCTAATGCATTAATGTATTTAATTTTGCAGTTGTCATAAACTTCCTTATTACTTGAGTTAGTACATAAACGAAATTGGATTGTATGTCTATACTTCTGTGATAAAGCAGTATTTACACTATTTATATTATTCGGACTATTGCCCTTATTTTGTTGTAATTTTTACGATGTTTCGGCCGTTGTATAAAATTCCTAGCTCCTGAAGAAGACCAGAGCGTACAACTGCCGAAACGTCGTCAAAAATAACAACAACGGCGAGGACAGTAGTCCGAATAATGTAAATAGTGGAAACCGGATTGATTGATGCAAGTTATAAATGGTACAAGGAATGATACTATCAATGGTATTATGGTGGGTATTTGATCTCTTGTTGATGTATTTGTGTGAAATCTTCAGCATACGATTTGTACAGTAGGTTTTTTTTTTGTCGTAAAGTGCTCGATATCGAGACAGAGATAGAACGTTAATAGGATTAATGAGTACAGATTTGTCACTTAACTGAGTAGAATCATGCTGCCAAGGAGTCAAGTTTTGTGAAATCACCGTCATGATGTCTTTACTAGTTTGGGCTAAACTTCAATCTACTGTTGTGAAACTAACACAATAAAAAGAATTTAAAAAAAATCAACCACCTGAAAATAATACAATATTAAAAAGAAGTCAAAACAACAAGCAATCAAAAACAATTGACCAAGTGCAGAACCACTCATATCCCAAAATATTAATATTAATTAAATTAAAGTTCCATATAAATAAGAACATAAGAGTAGCCTGAAATTAAGCCCTGACGAGTGAAGAGACAATAACGGTGCCTTCACGACACTTCGAAGTCGGGCATGTCTATGCTCAGTTAAGTGAGAAACTTCTCCACATTATATATATATATAATTGTGTCCTGGATTAAAAAGCAATCGGAGTCTAACCGTACTGATGAACGAAACCGTACTGATACAGCGAAACAGAACTGTCTGCGGATGACTATATATATATATATATATATATATATATATATATAACGTAGAATATATGGTATTTTTCTCAGGTAAATTCAAATAGAGACAAATTCAAAAGAACTCAATATTAAATTTTATTATTAAATTTAACAGAGGAATATAGAGGATGTGCGTTGTGGTCCAGTGGATATCGGCTCGGAACCAGAAACCGGGGAGCCGAGTTCGAATTCCAGTTGAATCCATTGTATTCACTTACGCGCAAATACCCTTGGGAAACGTATTAATCCGTCTCTTCCTTCCAGTTATGGGTTAAATAGTAGGACAGATTGGGTTCTATAGCCTTGGTCGGCCACCAGTCTACCGCAGAAAGCAATGGCAAACTACTGCGGGATAATCTTCTGCCCAGACAGTCGTGTCTCTTTCGAGATATGATCGCCCAAGCGTGTATCACGTATGGCACTTAACTGATTGAACATAGTCTAGAAAAGATTTTTAGATATTCGGCAAATCCATGGGTAAAAATATTTCGGAGTTAAGTCGAGCAGACATGAGCGTCTGTATGTGAGGATTTTCTGGATGATTTTAAACATTAACTGTTGTGTGGTTTTGGGTCTACGGAGCGGCTGTTTGGCTTAGCTGCGAAATATTTCTAGAATATCCCAGAAACTTTTCTAGATTATATATATATATATATATATATATATATATATATATATATGTTTCTAACATAGGACATTGATTTTCATTTTCTTTAACCCCACCACACACACACACACACACACACACACATATATATATATATATAAGAAAGATTAAGGCAGACACTTTATTTTATGGTAAATCGGAAGTATAAGCCTATTTCAGGCGAGCCATCATCAACTTCCGTCTTTATTGTACAAAGGATTTTACAAGATTCGTGTAAAATCCTTTGTACAATAAAGATGAAAGCTGACGACGGTTCGCCTGAAATAGGCCCACACTCCCGATTTACCATGAAATAACGTGTCTGTCTTAATTTTTCTTATATTTGCTCTATATGTATTTCTATACATATATATTTAGAGCTCTCTTAGAGAGTTATCCTACCACTGTATGTACAGGATACTCCTTTGGATTCTTCTATACCCACACTGCATGCTGATATATATATATATATATATATATATATATATATATATATATGCAAGCCTGTTTCGCTGTATCACAACTCATCTACTTTTTTGGGGGGGAAGGATCAAAACTCAACGGATATATATATATATATATATATATATATATATATATATATATATATATTTGTCTTCTACATACAAGCCTGTTTCGCTGTATCATTACTTGTTTCTGGCTGGGATCGAAACTCGCCCGATATATATATATATTACACACACGCACATACATATGTGTATATTTCGAGAATCGAAATTATGTTCAGAATGTATGTTTTGGCTTCGTATGATCAGCAGATACTACGTGGCTGAGTTGTCTAAGGCACTGCTTATTTAGAGATGGTTTCCCTTTGGGGGTCGCAGGTTAGAATCTTACTTGAGGAAGCAGGTATTTCTAACAAGATTTCTCGAATATTCAGGCCGGAAGATGTAAATAAATAAACTGTTTCATCATAAAAACGGATACTCAAATATATGTATCCATTAAAGATATCGTTTAAATAAATAAATTACTTAACTTGATGTTGATTTAAGGTAGTCGATTGCTTTCGAAATGAACTTTAACCAGATCGAATAGAATTTCTTCTTTTTGTCGTAAAGTGCTCGATACCGCGATAGTCATATATCGTTAATAGGATTAATGTGGTGAAGTGTTTCACTTAACTGAGCAGAGTCATGCCGACTTCGAAGTTTCATGAAGGCACCATTATTATGTCTTCACTCCTCAGGGCTTCTTTTCAATTTCAATCTCTCTCTCTCTCTCTAATATTTTTCTCTCTCTCTAATTCTCTCCCTCTCTTTCTCTCTCTCTCTCTCTCTCTCTCTCTGTGTGTGTGTGTGTGTGTGTGTGTGTGTGTGTGTGTGAATATATGGTTTGGGATCAAAACTAAATCTCATATGGATCCTAATTCAGTAGAATTATCGGTAACGGCCAAATAGGAATCTATTATCAATCAAACAGATTTGAATTTTATTAATAAATATATACTATATATACACATATCTAATCTTATTTAGAAATGAAACTTTGTGTGTGTGTGTGTGTGTGTGTGTGTGTGTCTGTGTCTGTGTCTGTGTGTCTGTGTGTGTGTGTATCCGTTACCTATAGATTCCGAAACGGCTGAACCGATTTTCTTGAAAATTTACACAGTTGTACCATAAGCACCTGCGAGTGTTCTTAGCTAGGCTTTGTGTCGAGGTACCCCCGATAAATATCGAAAATCGATAATCGAAAAAATCGGGTTATAGAAGGAGTGGTCCAATTTTAATCAAATTTGATACACTCATAGACAAAGACATAAGAAACGATATTCAGAAGTTTCAAGGTTGCACTTCTTACAATAGTGCAGAAAATTGATAATATATATATAAAAAAGGCAAGATGTTTGTGTGTGTGTCTGTTTATCTGTCTGGATGTCCTTTATACAAATCCACAACTTTTATCCGATTCTCACCAAACGTCACACAAATATTCTTTAGGCAGAGTTTGAGTTCCAAGACTATGGATTAGTTTTAAAGCTTTCATTACACCCGAGCAACGCCGGGCTATACTGCTAGTACTGGAAAAAATGTAGAAAATGTGGAAAAAAATGTATCACAAAGTGGAAAATAACTTTCGTGTGGACTTCTTTGGAATTATATATGTTGGTGTGACTGCGCATGCCCACGAATGAGAGAAGTTGGGAATTCTAAATTTAATTTTTTTGGCATATAATCTAACCGATTTGATTTAGATTCATTTCTTCTATCACCTTTTTTATTAGACATACATACATATATATATATATATATATATATATATATATATATATATATATATATATATATATATGTAACGTGCATGAAAATTTTTTTATAAACTTTCGGGGCGGGTTCCTTGCTGTAAAACAAGTCAGTTATGTGCTATATGTGATACATGCTTGGGCAATCATGTCTCAAAAGCGACATGACTGACTGGGCGGAAGATTTTCCCTCAGTAGGTTGCCATTACTTTTTACGGTAGACTTGTTCCGAATAAGGCTAAAGAACTGTTATGGTGAAACACACCTATTCTATAGTGAATAGACTCTCCCACCTAATTTAAGTAGGAGTAGTAAGAGGAACGAGGGTCAGTCGATGCTGGACGATAGTAGTCGACAGTTAATCGAATACGAAAGTAGTCAGCGACCTGGCAAGATTACACTGCATAATACATATTATATCAAGTTCCTAGCGTTTTGTCATTCTCACCTATTAGGGCCGACTTTAGCACAAATACTAGCCTACACTGCGAAAATAACTCTACAAGAAACGAGTATGTCATATTATTTAACGCATAACTGAAGGGATGAGGTGGATAAATACCTTTCCCAAGGGTATTTACGCGTATGTGAATGCAAGGAATTCAACTGGAATTCGAACTCGGCCCTCCAATTTCTCATTCCGAGCCGATATCCACTGCACCACAACGCACATCCTAACAAGTACAAAAGTCAATATAAACATATGTCCGCAGATTCCTCTTTCTTGTGTTATGAAGTTTAAAGAATGTTTACGGTAGATGTCACTGTATTGCCTTGTAGACTAGGTTACATTTGTCATTTGTGTACATTTGTTTTCAAAGTTTGTCATTAGTGAGCTAACTGAGAAGTGTTCCGTTTAATGACAACAGGGTATTCATATCTTGAGCAGACAGATATGGTTTTCACACCTGACCGCGAGAATGGACGTGAGGTTGCGCAGATTGCATTTCCTAACCAGTCGATATTTTACATTCTTCTGATAACAGGAACCCACCCCTTAACTATTTTTGGAACGTATCTTAGATTGTACTCTTAATAGCGCCTTCCGTAAAAATTAATAACTGAAAAACAAAAAATTATGGATATATGTTTATATGAATTTTTTCCTTGTTTTGGTTCCCTTCCTTCTGAGTTTGCAAAAGTATTTTTGATACACCTTGTGCATATATACACTACCGGCCATAATTATTAGGCCACCCCAGTGTTCAAAAATATGATGTATTTCATACTATCTTTTAGTATTTATTGCCAAGTGAATAATTGTAAATGAAAATAGAATGGTTCTTTTGTCAATATTGCACAGTAACATGTGCATCAAATGAATTTAAATAAATATCTATATTGCAGTTTCATCAATGAAAGAATGAAGAAAATTTAGGTTGCTTCGGATGAGTTCATCTTTGCTTCCTTGCCTTATAAAGTTTTACAGAGTAATAATAACAAAAAACAATTCTATTTTCATTTAGAATTATCTACTTAAAAATATTATGAAATACATCATTTCTTTTAAAAACTGGAGTTGCTTATTAATTATCGCCGGTTGTATATATATTGAAGAGGTTGTAATGTATAGTATTATTATTCAGGTGTATTTTAAAACAGTGCTTAATGTATGAACAGAGCTCTGTATATATATATATATTTATATATATATATATATATATATATATATATTGTCCTACATCTATGGCACGACTCGGAGTTTCATGCGTTATGCAATCATCAGGTGCATATTTCAAGCTGACAGTTTAAGAGATTTGAATTTAAGTTCACTCGATGTTCATGAGAATTAAATCTTATAAAGTTAAGTTACTGCTTTTTTAATAAGAAGATTAAAAATTTAAATATTCTAGGGTTACATATAGATAAAAATTTAAAATTCAAATTTAAAATTTTAAATAAAATAAAAAATAAAAAATAAAAATACTAAAAAGCAGGGAGAAGAAATCAAAGGGGCGTAAATCATGAGTCTTAAAAATTTAAATATTCAAATATTGGATGTACATAAAAAATGTAGGGCAAATTCAAATTTTGAAATTTTAAATAAAAATAAAAGAAAAGAAAAGAAAAGAAAAAATGTAAAGACATCACATAGAAATTTATCACGCTCTTCTTTGTTTCTATTGAGATTTTCCTGTGTCTTAATACTTTACTCAGCTTCTGGAACGCGCCCTTTGCCATGCCAATTCGCCTTCGGATCTCTGTGTCGCACTTTCCATCTCCTGTTATAACACTTCCTAGGTATTTAAGCTTTTGTACTTGCTTGATTCTAGTATCCTTTATCTGTATTTGGCATTTTGGGTTGCTCTTTTTGCTAATAACCATGCATTCGGTTTTCTTGCAGTTTATTTGTAGTCCTCTTTTGTGACTCTCCTCAGCTACCTTCTGTAGGAGGTTTTGTAGTTTCCTTTCCGTTTCTGCAATCAGTACTGTATCATCTGCATACCTTATGTTGTTCAAATTGTGGCCTCCAGTAATAAATCCTGGCGTAGCATCTAGGGTCCTCAAAATATTCTCGTTGTACAAGTTGAACAGATCCGGTGAGAAGACACATCCTTGTCTTACGCTCCTTTCTATCATTGTATATCTGCTGAAACCGTTACCTATCCGTATGCAGGTAGTTTGCTGCCAGTAGAGATTCTTGATTACTCTGATGTCTTTATGGTTTTTCACGACAAATATATATATATATATTTTCTAAACATATACTGTTAAATATAAGAGACAATGAATGTCTATTATGTTTAATCATGAGCCGTTCTAAACGTCGTATTTTTGCTTTAATTTCAGTTGAAAATAAAGACAAAAATTCTCCAACATTTGGATAATTATTTATTGGTTTTCTTCTAAGCTTGCAATATATATATATATATATATATATATATATATTACAAAAAAGTGAAAGAACACGTAGATTAAAAACCCACTGTTCAAGCATTTACTTTTATAAAGAATGCTCGATACAGAGTAGAGCTTAATATTGTAATATTGTTATTATAATGGTTTAAAAAATTATAATATCACTACACAAAAATTTTCATGCTTCAGAACAAAACTGTTCCTTTTCAGGTGATGTGTTAAAATAAATAGTGAAAACGATTTTTTTTAATACAAGATGAACTCATGGTTATTTAGCAAATTAGGGAGGGGTAGTTGGAGGAAATGCATTTAGGTGTGTCAAAGTTGTTCAATCAAAATTGTAACCATGGAGATTAAATATTTGGGTTATGAAATGTTTAGATCTAAGATGGCTTAGATCTAAACATGTCACTTTTTAATTTTGTCTGCGTAAGATAAATAGTGGGACCTTATATTTTTAAAAGGGTAAAAAATAATTTTAATCAGGAGGTTGGATTTTAGGTTTTTTTTTATTTAATAAGTCAAAATTAGAATTAAATAATTGTGGTATACTTATATTGTATTAACAACAACAATTTAGTATTTTGTGGGTCATTGATTTTATTCAAATAATATTCATTTTTTTATTTTTGTTAGAATATGAGTTAGAAATGAAACGTAGTAATTAATTAAATTATAAAGATAATTATCTTGTCTGAGTAAGGTACCTAGTGGGACCACATAATACTTAAATAGATAAATAATTTTTAACAGCAAGTTGGATTTTATATATATATATATATATATATAAGTTATGGTTTACTAATGGTTGTATATTCTACAGTTAGATATTTACTTTAAAAGGTGCTTAATCGTAGTAGAGTATAAATATATGGTACTTATTATTATTATTATTATTATTATTATTATTATTATTATTATTATTGTAATGGATAATGCAATTTGATAGCTGTAAAATTTCGGTGTTAAAACACCATTATCAGGCAGTAAAATTTGACTTAAACTTTATAGCTATCAAGTTGCAGTATGCAATAATAATAATAATAATAATAATAATAATAATAATAATAATAATAATAGCTACTATATATATATATATATATATATATATATATATATATATATATATATATCCAAATGAATAAGGAACGAAGAAAATAATTGCAACGTTCAAAACATTAATTTAAAACAGTGCTCAATATAAAAATAGACCAATAAATATTTATTATTAATTATACTTCAGAACGTATATAAACAACAAACTATTACAAAATTGTACATTTTTTCCGACATTGAAAGAACAACGTCTCATCAGGTAGTTAATAATGATGGTAACCTCCTTCTTCTTCTATGTGCCCTGTCCCTTCAGGACGTAGGTGATCATGGTTCTCCACGTCTCCCTATCCCTTGTGGCTCTTAGTATGTTTGACCCTGCAAATATGTTATCCGCTGCCTTCCTCTGTCTCTCCTTCCTTCTATCTGACCAGTCAGTATCAGATTCTCCAGGCTCTCCTTCTTCATTGCATGTCCCAGGAACTTCAGTTGTCTCTTCCTGATGCTCAGCATCAATTCCCTTTTTGTTGCCATTCTTTCCAACACCTCCTCGTTGCTTGCATGCTCAGTCCACGATATCCGTAGCATCCTTCTGTAGAACCACATTTCGGCCGCCTCCAGTTTTGTCCTCATTTTCGATGATATTGTCCAGCATTCACTGCCGTATTGAAGAACTGACATCACGTAGCAGTCTAGCACTCTTTTCTTCGTATCTATTGAGATTTTCCTGTGTGTTAGTATTTTGCTCATCTTCTGGAACGCGTCCTTTGCCATGCCAATTCACCTTCGGATCTCCGTGTCGGACTTTCCATCTTCTGTTAGAACACTTCCTAGGTACTTAAATTTTTGTACTTGCTTGATTCTGTTATCCCCCACCTGAATTTGGCATTTTGGGTTGTATCTTTTGCTGATGACCATGCACTCAGTTTTCTTAAAGTTTATTTGTAGTCCCTTCTTGTCACTCTCCACTGCTACTTTCTGTATGAGGTCTTGTAGTTTCCTTTTTGTGTCCGCAATCAGCACTGTATCGTCCGCATACCTTATGTTGTTCAGGTTGTGGCCTCCAATAACAAATCTTGGCGTGTCATCTAGGGTCCTCAAAATATTCTCGCTGTATAGGTTGAACAAATCCGGTGAAAAGACACACCCTTGTCTTATGCCTTTTTCTATCTTTGTGTTACCATCATTATTAACTATCTGATGAACATATGAGAAATTTAAATTTCGAATACTTACACAACGTCCACCCTCGTCCCTTTTATAGAAATAGATAACAATGTCGAATGTCTCTATTGGATTACGGGGTGGGGCAAAATATATAGATCATATAAAGTGGGTCGAGCGATTCTATATTATAATCGATACATAAACTTTGTGGGGTGATAATATATATTTTTCTACCCCTAATTTTGGCTTTCTGAAAAATTTCAAATTGTCGTTTGCGTTCTAAAATTTTGATCTACATCTGAGCGCAACTCCCGTCGAGATAGACCGCAAAAGTCGAATCTATCAAACAAATACTTACACAACGTTCACTCTCGTCACTTTTATAGATATACATTAGTAGGATTGGACTTTTTTCTTGCTAATAATTTTCTAGTAGATTCACCAGTTTTTTTTTTATTGTGTATCTGCTCTCATTTATTGTATTGTGTGTTATTTTATTTTTTATTTTTACATTTTTTGTGATTGTTAGTTACTTGTGACTGTTATTTATGTAGGTTCTTTTTCTTTCACATTTGTATTTGTTATTTCTATTTTTGTCTTGATTTTTTTTTTTTAATCATTTCACCCCGAGCAAGGCGGAAACGCCACTGATGTGCAGGGGGTTACATAAATGTAAAAAGATTAATTAGAAAAGAGTGAGGAGTACAAGCTAGTTAGAAAGGAAAACAGAAAGCTGAGAAAGCAGGTGCGATGACAGATACATAGGTGGAGAGAAAGGGAAGATTATACAGGGGTGGGGAGAGAGCTAGAGTCCAGTGGTTAGTAGATGAGTATTGACTTTGCATTTAAATTTCTGGAGGTTGTAGCCGTCAGGAAAGCAAGAATACGGGAGTGAGTTCCACAGGCGGGAAGTGCGAGAGAGGAAGCTGCAGGAGTAGAATTGTCGTCTGCATTTGGCTAACCTGACTGTGAATGGGTGGGACCCAGTTGCCAGTCTGGTTGCACGGGTAAACACCTGTTGAGGAGGCATCAGCGACTTAAGCTCATCCGAGCAAAAGCCATGAAAATATTTATAGAAGAGACAGAGGGAGGCCACATTTCGACGATGGGAAAGTGGCTGCAGTCGAGTCGCCAGATTTATATTATTTTTGTCTTTGTGATTCTTTTTTCTATAATTTTTGTGAATCTTTTCTTTTTTGTGATCTTTCCTATTTTTGTTAATTTTTTCCTTGTGAATTTTCTTAATTTCATTTTCTTTTCCATATTATTTTTTTAACTTTTAAATTCTTTGTGATTATTAATTAATTGCGACTGTAATTATATTTTAATTTTTAAGCTTATTTTCTTTTCCTTTCTTTTTTACGTTTTTATTTATAATTTTTTCTTCATTTCGTTTATTTTTACTTTTGCATATATTCAGTGTATATTATAGTGTGTGTAGATGGCCACTTGTAGGTGTGTGTTTGTGTGCGTTTGTTTTGTGTACGGTTATATCTGTTCACGTGTTTGTTCTTGTATATTCCATTGTTTTAACTTAAAGATTACTTGTGCATATGTGGTTTCTAATTTATGTGTGGTTTCTAATCTATCGACGCACGCCAGATAAAGAGAGATTTTATCGCCTGTTATTTATAGAATGTAAATCACCTCCTGTAGTCCAGAGCGTTCAATTCGTTGCCGAAGAACATTGCGTAAAGCCATAAGTGGCTACTTTTTATAAATTTTAACATCCTCTAGAGAGCTAGTATATTCTTGTATATTCCATTGTTTTAACTTCAAGATATTTTGTATGTGTGAGTTGGTGTATGTTATCTTTCATGTTTGTCACAGTACGGTTAGACAGCCGATTGCCTTTTACCCAGGATTGAAACCCGACCGAATTGGCATCAGTCGGCGATTCTACCTCTGAGCTACAGGCGCTCGGTAGAAGGCGACATACTTTTTAGCGTGTATATTATCATTATACACGCCCAATAGCTGAGAGTGTTCTACTTCATTGTTGAATGAACGATGCGTAGATGCCAGAGTAGCTACTGTTTTTCAAAGTCTACCATTCTTCCAGCGTGCTCAATCAGGGTATATATCTTCAAACCATTTTTCCCTGGATACGTGCATTTGATAAAACGCTTCGTTTATTTTACACATTATTTTATTTTGTTTCCAGTCTGCACATTGTAGAAAGCTGATTAAAGAAAACACACTTCCGGCATTTAATTAAAATACTGTTTAACGTTTAAATTAAATGGAACGTGTACTCTCATGCATAAATAACGTTTGACAAAATAAAAACATGTAAGATTAAAATAAAATCCATTAATTCTCTCAATATATATATATATATATATATATATATATATATATATATATATATATATATAATGTGGAGTTGTGATAATGTTTAGTGCCAAGATTGTTGTTTATTCAGTCGTTTACTGAAAAAAGATTGCAGATTTTTGTCGTAAAGTGCTCGATATCGAGATAGATAGATAGATAGATAGATAGATAGAGAGAGAGAGAGAGAGAGAGAGAGAGCGTTGATAGGATTAATATAAGTTTGTCATTTAACTGAGCATAGTCATTTTTCAATCTGATTTTTTCAATCAATCAATCAATCAATCAATCAATATATATATATATATATATATATATATATATATATATATATATAATTCAGATCCTTTTATCCAAGTGAAAAAAGCAGGAAGGTAAATTCCAAAAACCCGATCCTAATTAATATTAAAAATTTTATTTTAATATTAAAAAATGATACAGGAAGAGAGCTCCATGTAATAAAATATTACAGAGCAAATATAAATTAAAAAAGGATTAATTCAATGATGTTGAATGACCATTTCGATGTGAAAATCCCTACGGGGGATAACACATCACCTCAGCAACAGAAAAAAAAATGAAATGAAATGAGTTTCTGAGAGGATTTTTCTGTTGCTGAGGTGATGTATTATCCCCCGTGGGGATTTTCACATCGAAATGGTCATTCAACATCATTGAATTAATCCTTTTTTAATTTATATATATATATATATATATATATATATATATATATATATATATATATATATATATATTCTTCATTTGTAAACGAGTTATTACGCCACCTAAGTTTCTTCCATGAGTGCTGTCATCAGCCGATTTGCAACAACTGATTTTACTGTTTACCGTTTTTTTAAGAACGCTCACGTGACGGTGATTTTTTTGACTGCTCACGTAACGAGGTATTTTGAACGCCTTTACCGTTTTTATGTTAGAAACCTAGGTCGCGTTTACAATTGAAGAATATTCAAAACTTCTACAATATAATTGTATTGAACACTTTTTAATACAAATGTGTACTTGTGTAATTTTATTATGACCAACTACTAAGTAATCAATCAATCAATCAATCAGTATATATATATATTAGTTTTTAGAATTCCTTCATGTGTAGTGCAAAGTCACGAGATATTAAAATGAAGGGAATTCAACCGTTTTCTTTGAACTTTTTATTATGTATATTAGTCTGTTTTAGTATAATTTCCATAAGTAAAGGTGAGACTGGGAAAAATCCGGAGCGCAAATTGATGTCTTGGTAGTACTGGATGGCGGCGCTCTCGAGAACTTTTCTTTTGAATAAATTGTTTATTCTTTTTATTAGTGGGGCATTTTTAAAATCGAAATTGTGGTTGAATTTATTTCTGTGAATCACTAATGCATTTGTTAGATTATTATTAGTGATGTCTCTTTTGTATTCATATATACATTTTTTTTTGGGGATTTTCTACTTGTATTTCCGATGTACATGGAAGAACAATCCTGGCTATTTATTATGTATACACCTGCTTGTTTATCATTTTGATTTCGGTTATTTTTATATCTGATAATATCCATAATAGTTTTCGAGGTAGTTGTTACTATGTGTGTGTTTTTTATATAAGATAGATTGTTTTGGATATTAGATGCAATGGAGTTGGTTGGTAGTATGATGTATTTGTTATTGTTTAGATTATTATTGTTAACAGTGTTTCTTTTGTTGTGATTGTATATATTATGTGACTTTCTTTTTGCATTGTGAATAAAGTGATATGGGTAATGCAAGTTTCTGAATGTGCTTTCTATGTATTTTTCTTCTTTTGTTAAATATTGAGGGCTGCATATTCTTAGTGCTCTTAAAAAGAAACCTATAATAATACCAGATTTGATTTTGGAAGAGTGGCTGGAGTAGAAATTTATCAGGTCGGTTACACACACACACACACACACACACACACATATATATATATATATATATATATATATATATATTAATCATCCACATTATAAGCCTGTTTCGCTGTATTACTTCATCAGTGTGGCTAGACACATCCACTTGCTTCCAGCCGGGATCGATTTGGTGTTAGTCGTAGTTCCTACTCTCTAAGCCATGGATGCATAGAAGGAGAGAGCGGAAATTTTTTAGCGTATTATATATAATGTAATCCTTGTATTGTATGTGCAATCCTTTGTATTGTAAACGATATTTTCTTCAGTAGTTAATTAATTCTTCTCTAAAAGAATTTTTATAAAGCCAACAATATTTCTGAATTTATTGAAGTTCAACCGTTTCTACACGTTTCAATGAACCTTGAAAACTTGACTTCATTTTTAAGACATGAATACCTAATTGATTGCATTTTAAAAGCTATGATCTCCTGACAAACACTGTTTTAATAACGATAGAAACGTCACTATATCAATTAATTCTCTTAAAAACATGACTGAGGACGCTTAAGACGCTCCCCTCAACTTCTCGAATCTTCTTAATCGGACCCTTTCTTGTTCACTGATTATCATCAATGACTCATTATCTCCATAAAAAGAAACCTCGTCTGTTTTACTCACACTATATCCTGTTCGACAAAGACAGAAAAGGTTTGTAGACAAGAATGTGTCTTCTCGCCAGACTTATTCAACCTACACAGCGAGTCAATTCTAAGAGAACTAGAAGACCTACAAGGATTCATTACTGGCAGCCATAATCTTAATAACATAAGGTATGCAAATAGGACAGTGTTGATAGCAAACACGGTAAGAAAAAAAGCGAAAACAATATTGAATATCAACTGGAAGAAGACAGAATGCCTGGTTGTTAGCAAAACGAAATGGCCAAATAAAGGAAAGCAAGAAGAAAGGACTAAACATCAATTGCAAGAAAAAAGGAAGGCGTGGTTGTTAGCAAAAGGATGAGACAAAACTGTGAATTGCAAATCGAAGATGTATAATTAAAAAATCAAACAAGTGTAAAAATTTAAATATCTGGGAATTGTTTTAACGGCGGACGGAAAGTGTGACACTGAAATCCGAATGTGTATTGGGATAGCCGAAGATTCATTCCAAAAGCTTAGCAGAGTAATGAGAAATAGGAAAATATCTGGGAAGTGTTTTAACAGAGGACGGAAAGTGTGACACTGAAATCCGAATGTGTATTGGGATAGCCGAAGATGCATTCCAAAAGCTAAGCAGAGTAATGAGAAATAGAAAAATATCTGGGAAGTGTTTTAACAGAGGACGGAAAGTGTGACACTGAAATCCGAATGTGTATTGGGATAGCCGAAGATGCATTGCAAAAGCTAAGCAGAGTAATGAGAAATAGGAAAATATCTGGGAAGTGTTTTAACAGAGGACGGAAAGTGTGACACTGAAATCCGAATGTGTATTGGGATAGATAAAAAATGTATTTCAAAAGCTAAGCAGAGTAATGAGAAATAGGAAAATATCTGGGAAGTGTTTTAACAGAGGACGGAAAGTGTGACACTGAAATCTGAATGTGTATTGGGATAGCCGAAGATGTATTCCAAAAGCTAAGCAGAGTAATGAGAAATAGGAAAATATCTGGGAAGTGTTTTAACAGAGGACGGAAAGTGTGACACTGAAATCTGAATGTGTATTGGGATAGCCGAAGATGTATTCCAAAAGCTAAGCAGAGTAATGAGAAATAGGAAAATATCTGGGAAGTGTTTTAACGGCGGACGGAAAGTGTGACACTGAAATCCGAATGTGTATTGGGATAGCCGAAGGTGTATTCCAAAAGCTAAGCAGAGTAATGAGAAATAGGAAAATATCTGGGAAGTGTTTTAACAGAGGACGGAAAGTGTGACACTGAAATCCGAAGGTGTATTGGGATAGCCGAAGATGTATTCCAAAAGCTAAGCAGAGTAATGAGAAATAGGAAAATATCTGGGAAGTGTTTTAACGGCGGACGGAAAGTGTGACACTGAAATCCGAAGTTGTATTGGGATAGCCGAAGATGTATTCCAAAAGCTAAGCAGAGTAATGAGAAATAGGAAAATATCTGGGAAGTGTTTTAACAGAGGACGGAAAGTGTGACACTGAAATCCGAATGTGTATTGGGATAGATAAAAAATGTATTTCAAAAGCTAAGCAGAGTAATGAGAAATAGGAAAATATCTGGGAAGTGTTTTAACAGAGGACGGAAAGTGTGACACTGAAATCTGAATGTGTATTGGGATAGCCGAAGATGCATTCCAAAAGCTAAGCAGAGTAATGAGAAATAGGAAAATATCTTTGAAGTGTTTTAACAGCGGACGGAAAGTGTGACACTGAAATCCGAATGTGTATTGGGATAGATAAAAAATGTATTCCAAAAGCTAAGCAGAGTAATGAGAAATAGAAAATTTTCGCTAGAAACAAAAAAAAAAAGAGTACTAAAGTGCTACGAGATATATGTCCTCCTGTATGGCAATGGCTGCTGAACGATCTTCTCAACGGTGGAGAGGAGACTGGAAGCAACAGGAATATGGCTCCACAGAAGGATGTTGAGGATACTGTGAGCCAAACTCGTGAGTAACGACGAAGTTTTGGAGAAAATAGACGCAAAAAGAAAACTAATACTTAACATCAGGAAGATACAGTTGATGTTTCTAGTACATATAGTGAGGATGGAAGGCTTGGAAAATTTGATACCCTGAGGACAAATAGAAGGCATGAGGAACAGACGAAGACAACGAATAACATGCTTAATGAGCTTGAGTAAATGAGCAGGGTTTAAAAGAAGTAACGGAAAGTCAAAATTTATTAAGAGCTTCAAAGGACAAGACGTTGTGGAGAGCCATATACACGGACAGTTAGAAGGCAAAAGGGAGATGGAGAAAAACAACGCAAGAATCTTGAGTCAATAGATGGCGGAACAAGCTTTAAGAGATATAACAGAAAGTTAAATTTTATTAACAGCTGCAAGGAACAGGAAGTTGTGGAGAGCTATGATCCATAACTTTCTGAATGGACTAGGTATATGAAGAAGAATATCATATTCTCATTTACCCACGTCAACATCCACTTCATTCCCATCTGATTCTTGATTAATTTGTTAAAAGGAAAAGTTACTTCTTCGGGCCAGAGAATAAAAAACGCGCCATACAAAAGCTTCATTCAGTATTCAATATTAATCCTTTCCTTCTCTCTCCAGCTATGTGTTAAATAGCGGACTAGATAGTGTTCTATAGCCCGGTTGAATAAAACAACCTACTGCGGAAATACCTTCTGCCCAGTTAGTTATGTCTCTCGAGAGACATGATCACCCAGCATGTATCACGTATGAAACTTAACTGACTGATGCGTCGATTGGTTTCATAAAGGAACTGCCCTTACTACCTTCTGTGGGGGGTTCTATATCGCTCAGCGTGAATAGGTTTGTTTGTATCCTGAAGGCAGGTTATCAGATGATCGTTCAAATGACTTGCTCGAGTTAAATGCCTTACTCTTTCCTCGCTTTCATTCTTCTCTCAAACATTCAATTTTTCAGTAAATTATTCTTTATTTTATACTTGCCTCACACCCTTCAATTTGCTGGTATCTATCTATCTATCTATCTATCTATCTATCTATCTATCTATCTATCTATCTATCTATCTATCTATCTATCTCAGTCTGTTCATATCTATCTATCTATCTATCTATCTATCTATCTATCTATCTATCTATCTAGCTAGCTAGCTACCTCATACTGTTCATATCTAGCTAGCTAGCTACCTCATACTGTTCATATCTATCTATCTATCTATCTATCTATCTATCTATCTATCTATCTATCTATCTATGTATCTATCTATCTATCTATCTATCTATCTATCTATCTATCTATCTATCTCAGTCTGTTCATATCTATCTATCTATCTATCTATCTATCTATCTATCTATCTATCCTAGTCTGTTCATACTGTTCATATCTATCTATCTATCTAGCTAGCTAGCTAGCTAGCTAGCTAGCTACCTCATACTGTTCATATCTATCTATCTATCTATCTATCTATCTATCTATCTATCTATCTAACTAGCTAGCTCCCTCATACTGTTCATATCTATCTATCTATCTATCTATCTATCTATCTATCTATCTATCTATCTCAGTCTGTTCATATCTATCTATCTATCTATCTATCTATCTATCTATCTATCTATCTATCTATCTATCTATGCGTGCGAATTCTGAAATTTGTTCAAACATAACCAGGGGCAAAGCAATGGTTCTCGGCGGGCAGTGGTTAATACCATTTTGGCGCCCCCACCAGAGTTACCGCTGAAATGTTTTGTGACTTCTTAACCTCAGAGTGGCAATAACAAAGAATCAATTATCACTTTACCCGGGCTAAAAATAAAGACAGAACATCATAATTGTAAATCTGGAACTAAACGAATTAGACGTAAATACTAAATAGACTTACATCATTTAAAAAGCGTTCTGAAAATCATCCAGCAATATTATTTTTTTAATGTCAACGGCTTATGCTAGATTTCTAGAATTGAGTTTTAGAAATTTGCTATAAAATCTTAGTTATAGAAACCAGACTTCTAGAAATCATATTTTTCTAACTGCTCTGTATGACAGATTTTTAGAACTCAAATTTCTAAATTTCTTTAGAGCACTGATCTGTAGATCGCTGATCTCTAGAACTGTTCTCGAATATGTGTTCTAGAATTCATTCTAGAAATAAGGTTTCTAGAACTCAGATTTCAAGACAATTCATTTCTAGAAATCTGAACTCTAGGAATATATGTTATAGAAATGAAATTTTTAGAACCAATTTGTACGACATATTTCTAGAATTCAGATTTTTTAGAATTCAGGGTTCTAGAACTCACATGGAAAGCCATTCATTTATGTTAATGTACAAAGTTTATGAATCAGACAGAAAAATATACCTTATAGTTGTACGTAAGTTTACATTAACAAAAAATATTTTACAAGACTGGTATTTATCGGCACATTAAGCCCTAGATCAGCGTTTCCCAAATTGGGGATAATTTTCCCCTGGGGAAATTTTCAAATTCAAAGGGGGAAATTATTACACTGCTTACTAGCAATAAAAAAATTTTATATGAATTTTCTTAGATGAATTTCTCCAGTGACCCCAATAAAGGGTTCGTTTCAAAATTTCTATCATCTGAAGAAGGCCGGGGCGTACTACGGTCGAAACATCGTAAACATGGCAATAAAGATAAGGACAAAAGTTCGAACAGTTTAAAAAAAAGTAAATACTACCTCATCTCAGAAGCATAGACAAATACTGAAAGATTTTCCCAGCTCAGAGAGAGAGAGAGAGAGAGAGAGAGAGAGAGTGAGAGAGAGAGAGAGAGAGAGAAAGAGAGCTATGTCTAACTGGTTCGGTATCTAGTAAGTTTGGTGGCTAACAGGTTTGGTCTGTTGGTACATTTTTACAATAAATTAGTGAAACTTAACAGTGTGTTTTGATTCTTTTTTTTATCGCACATATGAAGGGGGAATCTGGGTGATTAAACTATGTGCAGGGAAAAATAAAAGAAAGAAGTTTGAGAACCATTACTCCAGATGATCTTTTCTCGTCAAAAGTAAATTTTCACCCTTCCACATCTGAGCCTGGGGGTAAATTGTCTTCTAAAATTTCTACACCTCTGAATATTGATGTTGAAAAATATCCTTCCTCTAAAAGCACTTTTTGCATCATCGGCTCGTGTATGGTTTTCGTTCATAACTTTCTTCTCTTTAAAATTTACAGCCCGAAAAATTGCATTTTTGAAAAGCGAGTGAAATTAGCTTTCAAATAATTCCTGTCTGAATTTCTGGGTTAAGGCGTAATCACTACAGGTTGTCCATAAAGTTCGTGTGCACTTTAAAAATGTATAACTTTTTTTGTATTTGCGATAGAAATAATTTGTAAAAAAAGATTTGGAAAGAAATAAATCAATATTTTTTAAGGTTATATTGAAATTTTATTTAAGTTTCCTCATGTCTTCCATCATTAGCAATACAAAGGGTAATACGATTTTGCAGTTCACGGAAAGCATTTGCCAACTGATTTACAGTAATGCCTGAAATCACATTAGCTTTCAAATCTTCTAATGAACGAGGTTTTTTTGCATACAAGATTGAGGGCGATAGAGATATAAGAAAACAACGCATAGCACTTAATGAGCTTGAGTAAATGGATGGCGGAACAGGTTTAGGAGAAAAAAACGTCAGGAAAGCAAGTATATGGAAGGAAATTCCACAGGCGGGAAATGCGAGAAAAGAAGCTGATAGAGTAGGAATTATCGGCTGCATTTGATTAATGTAACTGTAAATGGGTGAGATCTTATTGACAGTCTGGTTGCACGAGTAAATTTTTGTGGCGGAGGCACCAGTGACTTAAATTCGTCAGAGCAGAAGCCATGAAAATATGTGTAGAATAGACAGAGGGAAGCCACATCCCGACGGTGAGAAAGCGGCTGAAGTCGAGCCGCCAAGTCGGGTCCTATCACGTTACAGATTTTCCTTTGGAGCCTGTTGAGAACACTGAGACGAACGACAGAGGCTCCTGACCAGATATGACAGCGGTATTCCAAGCACGGACGGATGGTTGATTTGTATATGGGCAAGATGGATTCAGGCGGAATAAAACTTCCTGGCCCGACACAGTAACCCAATAAAAATTCCATGCCATTATCCATTACACCACCCGTACACCCAAGCTGACAACACCTAATATTCCCAGGCGGTCACCCATCTAAGTACTAACCAGATTCGAAAATTGGTTTTATTACTTAAGCGCAAGTCTCATTGGGGAATGTAAATCATCTATTATTTTTTTTTAACAATTTTGCCTTTATTTCTGAAAATCTGATCCCAATGATAAAATAAAAAAATGTAACATAATTATAATATTATTTAATTTGATAAGCTTTTATTTACTTGAGTAAATAATACAAATTAAGGACATTATAGTCTGAAAAAAAATGTTTCGCTTAATAATGAAATTTTAAAAGAATTGTTTTTATTTTTTTTATTATAATAATTATTAAAGTTTCAAAAATATTTTAACAATACTTCAAAGCTATATTGGGGTTAATTTAAAAACTTTTTAAGCTAAGATTATACTTACTAAACGACAATTAAAAAGTTTAATACAAATCATCGTGCCTTCCTATTTTTAAAATATTAACTTTTTTTTTGTTCATTTGAAGTTTACTTTTGTCTGGGAGTTTCTATGTGTAAATTAAAAAGTTATGTGTTTCAAGGTGTCTTCCTTTTACAGGGCAAAAATTTGTACAATTATATCACTTGTGTTCGCCATACACTTATCTTATCTCGCATCTGTCAACTTGTCAACACATTTAAAATACGGTGGACAGGTAAAAAAGTTCAACTCTGTGATTAAGAAATAGTTAAATTTTATAAGTAATACTTGTGTAAATTATATTAATTTAACATTAAGTATGCTAATTTTCCAAAAATAATGTATATTTTATTTTTGTAAGATTTTTAACTTTTTTTTTACAAATGTGTCGATCGCTTAAATATGACCGAAAAATTCAAAAATTCAAAAAGAATTGAAAAATTTTAAATTCCAATCAATATAATTTCCTTTTGAAATACCTCAGAGTATTTTGCTTTCTGGAAATAGTAAATTTAATCATTTACCTTTCAATTAAAACTAGAAAACTTTTATTTTAAAAAATTCAGTTTAAAATTTAGATATCGAAAATGAGTGGAGGTACGTAATTTACAGATTCTTGATAAAAACCAAAAAAGAATCTCCAGTGTTATTCATCTTACATAGAATCACGGCTTCAATCCTTTTCTCACGACAAAAATCTAACTTCCTGTGCCTATTAAATAAATACTTTCCTGTTAATTGCTATGATAAACCGTCTGTTATTGTACATACAGGAATTAGTTAGAACTACATAGAGACCCTGAGGTATTATGTTAGCTGTAGTGTGAACGGTAAGTAAGAACGTGTTATTTTGGTGTAAGAAATACTGTGGCGTGATTGAGTTAGCAATAGTGGCTAGCTAAATTTAAGCCTTTTGCCCTTGTGCCACATTTTGTATTACTCACAATAAATATTAATTTCTGCTATAGTAACTAGACATCATAAATTGAAGTGAAATACTAGAATTTACTGATGAAATGGCTAGATGTAACCGTAAGTTCTATGCTAACAGTTTCTTCTATCGCATTTCTCTCTTTCTTCTCAGCCACCTTTAATATTCAAAAAATGAAATGAAATGTCAATTGTTATCTTCTGTCTTCTTAATTTTTGTTCTTTTATTGTTCACCTACCTTAACAGTATTTTTCTCATATTCTTTAACACTTAGCAACCCTTTATGTCCTTGCTTGGGGTGAAATGATAAAAGAAATCTAGCATTAACCATAGGTTTCTAAAAATTACTTTTGTTTATTGGAATTGTTGGGTTAAAGGAAAGGTTCTTGTTATTTGAAACATTACTGGTTCCTTTCTAAAACTTCAGGACATTCTACAGCAGCAACAACTAAAATCAACATTGCATGAAACTTGAAGAGAAATTATGTCCCTTCCATCAATACCGGAAAGAGCGATAACAGCTACTAGACTTGAGAAACGTATTTTCCTGATAAATCTTTTAGGAGAAAGATTTTATAAACTTCAACTGAAAGATAAAATAATGACATAATGAAGATGTTGACATTCCACTCTACTTCAAATAAAAGGTTAGGAAGGAAACCCACATCAATACTGGAAAGAGCGATAACAGCTACTGGATTTGAGAAACCTATTTTCCTGAAAATTGTCTTAAGAAAAATTTTTTTATACATTTCAACTGAATGAGAAAATAATGACATAATAAAGATGTTGACGTTCCACACTACTTCAAATAAAAGGTTAGGAAGGAAACCCCCATCAATACTGGAAAGAGCAATAACAGCTACTGGACTTTAGAAACCTATTTTCCTAAAAAATTGTTTTAAGAGAAAGATTTTATAAATTTCAACTGAATGAGAAAATAATGACATAATAAAGATGTTGACGTTTCACACTACTTCAAATAAAAGGTTAGGAAGGAAACCCCCATTATTACTGGAAAGAGCGATAACATCTACTGGACTTGAGAAACATGTTGTCCTAAAAAATTGTTTTTAGATAAAAATGAAATTTCAACTAAACCAGTACCGGCTGCTCGATCAATGAATATCAAATATTTCCTTATAGGGAAACGGCTAATATTACCAATAAATACAATTTCAATCGTGTGTCAATAACAAAGTTCTCTTTGCTATTCTCGCTTTCTTGACCTTTTATTGGAAACGTTGCTTCTAAAATCAATGAAAAATATAATTAAACATTATTATCTCGGTTAAAAGTGTTTAAAAAGAAGATGGAAGTCGTAGAAGTGAATTTGAAATCGATGCCGATTGACGAATAAAAAGAAAAAAATAATGATACGAAAAATTAAAGGCGACAAAACATTTTGCGTTATTTACTGCTCACAGTGTAAAACCCATACCCAAGAGCCGAGGCGAGAAGTTCAATATAAAACCGATTTTTTTAAACGGGGAAAAAAAGCATATAATACGTGGTAGGAGGAAAAGACCTTGTCTCGACCAAAAAGGAAGTCTGATCTTTGGTAGTTTCATCAGATGGCTGAGGACACATTTCATAAGCTGAGTAGAGTATTGAGAAAAATCAAAATTTCCTCGGAAACAAAGTAAAATGTACTAAATTGTTACACAATATCAGTCCTACTATAAGTCACTCAATGCTGGACAATCTCTTCACAGATGAAGAAAAGACATTAAGCGACAGAAACAATGAAACGTAACACGTGATATCTCTCCTCAAATGTGAGAGTAAGACTCGAAGCAACAGAAATGTGTTTCTACAGAAGGATGCTGAGGATATCATAAAATGTGTTGTAATGGCGAGATTTCGGAGAGGATGGAAACGAAAAGGAAACTCATACTTAGCACTAGAAATATATAGCTGAGTTTTCTGGGACACGTAATGAGGAAGGAGGGCTTGGAGAATCTGATACTCACAGGACGGATAGATGGAAAAGAGACAGGAGAGAACAGAGTATGGTATGTTTGATAGACTCAAGCAAAATGGATGGCAGAGCAAGGGGCGGGGCGACATATATTAAGAGCAACAAGGGACAGGAAGAGATGGTGGGCAATGATCGCTTACGTCCAGAAGGGACAAGGCACATAAAGATGAAGTGAATTAGGTCGATAATTTTCAGCGCACTTCTTACACACACACACACGTTCGCGTACCTGAACGCACCCACGCACGCGCATACAGGCACAGACACACAAAGAAACACACACAGATATATATATATATATATATATGTATATATTTCTGTTTTAGTTATATGTTTTTTTCATATGAATAGTAGTAAACAGGAACGTTTCTCTATGGTGGTTAAAGGAGTGCAGCTTCATTTAAAGGCATTAAAATTTACGCGTCATCAACAAAAAGAGGGGGACCAATATGCCAACTGCAAGTTAGAGAATCTAAAATAAAACAAGTAAACAAATTCAAATAACTGGGAAGTGGTTTGACAGAGGATGGAAAGTGCGACACGGAGATCCAAAGACACATTGTCATGGCCAAAGACACATTTCAGAAGCTAACCAAAGTAATGAAAGACAGGAAAATCTCATTAGAAACAAAGGAATGAGTGCTGGATTGCTGTGAGATATCTGTCCTTCTGTGGGGAAGTAAATGCTGGATGATCTCATCAAAGATGAAGGGGAGGCTTGAAGAAGCAGAAATGTGGATTTACAGACGGATGCTGAGGATACCATGACCGAACATGTCCGGAAAGAAACCCGTAAAAAAATAAAAGTTACGGGAAAAAATGGAAGAAAACTAATAATTTACACTGCGATAAGGGGAGTAAACTTAAGCAAAATGTATGGTCATCAGCAAAAAGAGGAGCCCAATATACCAATTACAAATCGGAGAAATTAAAATAAAACAAGTAAAAAAAATTCAAATACCTGGTAAGTGTTTTGACAGAGGATGGAAAGTGTGACATAGAGATCCAAAGACGCATTGGCATGGCCAAAGACGCATTTCAGAAGCTAAGCAGAGTACTGAGAGACAGGAAAATCTCATTAGAAACTAAGAAAGGAATGCGAGGGTGACATTTGTCTTTCTGTATGGAAGTGAATGCTGGACGATCTCATCAAAGATGAAGGAGAGGCTTGAGGCAGCAGAAATGTGGTTTTACAGAAGGCCTTTTTAATGTGAGTAATACAAGCCATAGAGCTCGGGCAAAAATTTTACTCTACTTTTCCACAGAGTGATACGCTACCCTTCAGCGGAGCTTCGCCTCAGTAACTCACTGTCCGAAATCAGTGAGTCTGATAATGTCAGGAAAGCGTTTGGGTGACGTTAATCACAAGGCGGCAATCTACCCCCCTCCCAATAGTGTCCAACATATCGATGAGGATTGGGATATACCCATTAATGTTCATAGATTCGTATATAATATTGGTTGAAATTCATTTTTCTTATCCGTCAAAATTTATTTTTTCATTTCATAAGCAGTAATGGAAATGTCGTTGGCTTAAAAGACCAACGCTATTTATTACTATCTTGCAAAACAATCTTGACTTTCCGTTAAACAATAGTATCCAACGTATTTATGAAAATTGGGACATATATAACATTTTAAAAAATCGATTTACCCAAAGTAAACAGGTAAAGACTCTAAAACGCAAAGGTTTACTGGGTGTGGAAGAATTAAGAACAAAATGAGCGGGAAGAGAAACGAGTAACGTTTCCTTCCTAACTTTTTGTTTAAAGTGATGTGACTATCAATATATTTTTATTATATCATTATTTCCTCTTCAAATTACATGTGCTATCCATTTTAATTGTTGTCCTTTGAAATATTCTAGTCTGGACCTTTTAATCAATAACAACACATAGAAAATATCACTGCAGATTACGATTTTCTTAATTTTCGCATAAAAAACTGAAGAAAGATATTCGTAAGTTTCTTAGTGTTCTTTTTGTGTTCATATTGCTCATGATATCGTTATTCGCATGTTCAGCCCATAATATTCACGGCATCTTTTGCATAAACTTACATTTCTGTTGCTCCGAATCTCTTCTTCATCGGAGAAATGTCTGAGTTGTAACACATCACTTATTTAACAATTCAGCACTCTTTTCATTGTTTTTGTTGCTTTAAGTCTCTACTTCATCTGTGAGGAGATTGTCCAGCATTCAATGCCATATAAGAGGACGATATTACTTAAAAGTTCAGTACCTTTTCTTTGTTTCTGTTGCTTCAAGTCTCTTCTTCATCTGTGAGGAGATTGACCAGCATTCACTGCCATATAGGAGAACTGATATTACGAAACAGTTCAGTAGTCTTTTCTTTATTTCTGTTGCTTCAAGCCTCTTCTTTATCTGTGAGGAGATTGTCCAGCATTCACTGCCATAGAGGAGGACTGATATTACGTAACAGTTCCGTACACTTTTCATTGTTTCTGTTACTTCAAGTCTCTTCTTCATCTGTGAGGTGATTGTCTAGCATTCACTGCCATATAGGAGAACTGATACGACGTAACAGTTTAATATCCTTTTTCTTGGTTTTTAACGAAACTTTCCTTGAGATCTTTAAAATATAACAACTGACTTAGACACTACTTTCTATTTTTAATATCTGTTTTATTCCGGACAGACATTTTATATAGTTATACCATGCTTGTATATATAAAGAAGGGAAGCGAGGAAGAGAGAGAGAGAGAGAGAGTGGAGAAATCGCATGGCAACTTCTGTATGAATTTTGTCTTTATGACACCTACTGAACCTTATTTACTGTTTCATGATCTACAATAATGCTCTGCGTTAAAACAAGCCTCATTTTGGTAAAAATGAAATACTTTTTATAAGATATTTAAGCCATTTAGATATAAGTCTTGGTAAAAAAATGAAAACAAAATAAAAAGGACGTTTCCCTCATCGAGTGAGCTTTCGCGCCAAGAAAGACACTAAACATCTGCTCACAGCAAACTCAACTTGACGAATATCAATGAATATATTTATAAATGGAACTTTGTGTGTGTGTGTGTGTGTGTGTGTGTGTGTGGTGTGTGTGTGTCTGTGTGTGTGTGTGTTTGTTACCTATAGACTCCGAAACGGCTGAACCGATTTTCTTGAAAATTTGGACAGTTGTACAATAAGCGTCTGCGAGTGTTCTTAGCTAGGTTTTGTGTCGCGGTACCCCCGATAAATATCAAAAATCGATAATCGAAAAAATCGGATTATAGAAGGAGTGGTCCGATTTTAATCAAATTGGATACACTCATAGACAAAGACATAGGAAATGATATTCAGAAGTTTCAAGTTTGCAGTTCTTACAATAGTGCAGAAAATCGATAATATATATATATAAAAGGCAAAATGTTTGTGTGTGTGTCTGTTTATCTGTTTGTATGTCTTTATACAAATCCACAATTTTTATCCGATTCTCACCAAACTTCACACAAATATTCTTTACGCTGAGTCTAAGCTCCTGGACCATGGATTAGTTTTAAAGCTTTCATTACACCCAAGCAACGCCGGGCTATACTGCTAGTCAATGAATAAAAATAGTTTTATGACTGAAGCACCCAGACGACATATATAGACAAATAGTGACACTAAAAGAAGTTACCGAGCTTAGAGTAAGGAGTACTGAATACAATCTTTCATAATCATCATCTTCATCATCATTACTATCATCTATTTGGTGGAGTTATTTAGTAGATACCTCTTCAAAAAAATAATCCTTTTTCGTAAATTTTTCACAAATTACTATAGATTAAGCATTTAAGACCATGAATATCAGCCCAATTATTATTTTTATAAAATTTTCTAAAAGTTAATAGACGTTTAATAATTCAGCTTCTTTGCTCGCTCTTCCCGCCTGTGGAATTCCCTTCCGTATAGTTGTTTTCCTGACAGCTACAATCCCCAAGAATTTAAATGCAAAATCAACTGCCATCTCGTATCTCCTTGTCTCGCATCCTTTCCCTGACAAACCTTGTATCATGTTCTTCTCCCGGTCCACTCTACTCTCACGCAGCTCTCTTCACACCAGTGTTCTCATCCTTTTCTTATCCATTCTCTGACATTCCCTTGAAACTTGTTTCTCTGTCTCATCATTCTCTTCTAATGTACCTACTACGAAACACACACACACACACACACACACACACACACACACACACCGGTTCACACTCCACCCACATCTATTGAACAGGTGTAGAGGCTCATCCCTTGTTCCCTGTTTAGGATGTGGTTTCCGGCTTTCTCTTTTCCAATTTTTTCACTATTAATAGCCCCCTGTACATCAGTGGCGTTACCGCCTTGCTCGGGGTGATACGATTAATATATATATATACAAATGAATAAGAACGAAGAAAATAATTGCAACGTTCAAAACATTATTTAAAACAGTGCTCAATATAAAAATAGAGAAATGAATATTTATTAATAATCATTACTATATATATATATATTTATATATACATATATGTGCGCGCACACACACACACACACACACACACACACACACACACACATATATATATATATATATAAAAGAAAAAATCATTAGTTCACATGAAAAATTAGATAAAAAAAACTTAACTGTCACACCTTGTCGGTCACTTTTAGTCAAACTGCATAAAAGTAAGATTGCTGTCTAAATACTCTGGCATGTACGCATCGCTCATTCCGTGAAATGAATTAGAGCACTCTAGCTATTGGGCGCGTATAATGATATGCGCTAAAATGTCTGCCTACTTCCACCGAACGCCCATAGCCCAGGGGTAGAGTCGCCGACTGACTCCATTTCGGTCGGGTTTCAATTCTGGGTAAAAAAGCAATCGGAGTCTAACCGTACTGATGAGCTGTGATACGGCGAAACAAATCTGTCTGCGGATGGCAATAATAATAATAAGAATATATATATATATATATATATATATATATATGTGTGTGTGTGTGTGGGTGCGTGTGTGTATTTGGGCAGTAGTCTCTATTTTATGCAGGTTTCTTTAAAAATGACAAACAAGGTGTGTCGTTTAAGTTCTTTATGGAGGTTTTCATGTGATCTTATAATTTTTTTAATTTTTAATAGTTGTATTATGAACAATTATGTTACGCATAGATCAATCTAAATTCATAAATAATTACATTAGACGCACTACTACTAGTTTGACTCGAAGACTCATGTCGCAGCCTTCAGACCATAGTTCAATTCGATCTCATTTAAACACACACGGACATCTATTAAATTCTATCCGTAACATACTTGTTCATAAAACAAATATAGTCGCATGATCCACATGCAAAAAGTATTATTAATGGAAGTATTATTCATAAAAAAGAAATATCCAACGCTTAACAATGAACATGGCAACAATGTGTTTACCGTTTTTGGAATATACTACACACACCTGCCTCTATACGCATAGATAAACACTACATATATTCTTCTTCTTTTATGTGCCCTGTCCTAGCGTGGCCATTAAATGGGGGATGAGTTTATATATTGATTATTATATAGCATTGATCCCCCATTTTATATCCACATTATAATTTCTTATAAACAGTTAGCATATATATTCTTCATCTATGTGCCCTGTCCTTTCAGAACGTAGGCGATCATGGCTTTCCACATCTCCCTGTTCCCTGGTGGCTCTTAGCACGCTTTCTCCTGTTGCACCATGCAACCCTCGTTCCGTCATCCACCTGATCAGGTCCTTCAAATATGTTATCCGCTGCTTTCCCCTGTCTCTTTTTCCCTCTATCTGGCCTGTTAGTAACAGGTTCTCCGAGCCCTCTTTCCTCATTGTATGTCCAAGGAACTTCAGTTGTCTCTTCCTGATGCTTTAATATTAATTTCCTTTTCCTTTCCATTCGTTCCAACACCTCGTCATTGCTCACATGCTCAGTCCACGATATCTGCATCATCCTTCTGTAGAACCACATTTCAGTTACTTCAAGTTTTCCTTTCATCTTTGTTGATATGCACACGAAGAAAGGATGTTGGGAATTTTAAATTTAGAAAAAGAAAAAGGAAATTAAATATTTTTAATGTGTTGTGGCTATATCATCATCATTATTTATCCATCACACCCAATGGTGCATAGGGCATCAACTTTTGTTGCTGTTTCTGTAAGAAAATGTTTTTTATGGGACAGGGTTGTTAGCACTACACCCAACCCCAAACCTGGAGGACAGGGGGACCATTCTTGGTCCTTACGTTTACAGCACCTGGTATTCTCAAATGGTCACCCATTTAAGTACTGACCAGGCTCGATGTTGTTTAACTTCGTTGATCGGACGGGAACCGGTGTATTCAACACGATATAGCCGTAGACGTTGTGGCTATATAGTCTAGTCAAATTCATCTATATTCTTTTTCTTTTTGTTTCAATCATCTTATTAAATATCCCACATTGTGATAATAAAGGATCTGCCAAGAATGGTCAAACGTTGTACGAGCCTGGTCGTAAATTTAATGTAGCTGAACAAGCGATTAAAACATTTTCTAAACATTTTCGGCTTAGTGAATTATTTTTTCTTTTAATTAGGGTAGGATTTTTTATGTCAAAAATGTAACCAGTCTCGTTACGGTGAGCAACTAATGCTTTTAATGTGTGTTTTTTTTTAAAATGTTTTTTGTGTTTATATAATCTTCTATTTAAATTTCTTAATGTTCCTCCAATATATTCTCTCCGGCAATATTTACAGGTGGTTAGTCAAAGTGTTCAACATCAGTATCAATAAAAGGATAGTGTTTGTGTAAATATACAAGTGAAGATTGGTGTCAACACCAAGTGGTATATATAAAAGTGTATGTGTGTGCGTGTGCGTTGTGTGTGGATGTGTGTATGTGTGGATGTGTGTGTGTGTGGGGGGGTGTAATGAATAAATAATTGTTACAAAATAAAATCGTTACATTTGTTTTGATGAAGTCCATCAAAGTACGAATCCCGTTGGTTATGTAATGTTTTTTGCCTTCATATTGTCTTTTTACATATACATTTTTAGTTTGATCTGAATATTTTGTAAGATATATATATATATATATATATATATATATATATTTATATTTAATTTATATATATATATATATATATATATTTAATATATATATATTATATATATATATTTAATTTATATATATATATTTAATTTATATATATATATATATATATAATAGATAATTTTATAATATATATATATATTATATATTATATATTATTATATATTATTATATTATATATTATATATTATATGATAATAATATATTATATATTATATAATAATAATAAAAAATAAACAAATACTGTCCAAAAAAGTACATTTTTAAATTCAAAACTTTTTATTAATATTCTTTCCTATATATATATATATATATATATATAGATAGATAGATAGATAGATAGATAGATAATTTATATATATATATATATATATATATATATAGATAGATAGATAGATAGATAGATAGATAGATAGACAGATAGATAATTTTTTCTTGTTAAATAGTTTGATTTAAAAAACGACAAGGTCTGTCTAACTTTTTATTGTCTTTTTTTTTTAATTTTCGGGTAAGATTTTGAGTACTGAAGCTGGGAAAATCTATCCGAAGTTCATATTTCTGTTTGATATATTTTTGTTTTGTCATATCAACCACAATGAGTTATATAATACCGACAAGATTTTTACAATAGATTCGTATGAATAGAATATGTATTCTTTGTAAGAATTCAATTTGTATATCAAGTTTTGGGTTTATTTTCTTTTACGGCATCTCAACCTCAATGGAATATTTGATGCCGACAAGATTTTTACAATAGATTCGTATGAACAGAATATGTATTCTTTGTAAGAAACCAGTTTGTAGATCAGGTTTCATTGACGTATTTTTGTAAAGAGGCTTTTGTCGAGCCATATGTATTACTGATATATATATTTTTTATCTTCAAAAATATAATTGTTGTTGATATTTTTTGCCTCAAAAATGTATCGTTGGTAATATTTTTTTCCTTCAAAAATCTATTGCTGGTTATATTTTCTTCTCTAAAAAAGTATAGCAGCATTTTTCATTATAAAAATCTATTTTTATACTTAACAGCGTTTTGACCCCAGTTTGGGAGTTAATTATTTGCCCATAGCAGACCTCTAACGTGCTAGAAATTATGAGGGGGTTATAAAACCCCCTCAAAACTTTCCAATTAGAGACCTTACTGCCGGATTCATTTTATCTGGATGTGCGTTGTGGTGCAGTGGATACCGACTCGGAACGAGAAATCGGGGTACCGTGTTCGAATTCCAGTTGAATTCCTTGCATTCACTTACGCACAAATACCCATAGTAAAGGTGTTAATCCGTCTCTTTCCTCCAGTTATGGGTTAAGTAACAGAACAGATTGGGTTCTGTAGCCTTAGCTGGCAACTAGTTTACCGCAGAAAGCAATGGCAACTAACTGCGGGATAATCTTCTGCCCAGTCAGTCATGTCTCGTTCGAGACATGATCGCCCAAACGTGTTTCACGTAGGGCACATAACTGACTGACTGCTAGATTTAGTTCATCGTCAAACCCATAACCCGGATGTAGTTTATCGTCATACCCAGAATGCCTCATTGTATTTTTTTGTTTTTTTACCCCTCTGCAGAGGTGCAGTCAGCGTATTCTGAAACCCCAAACAACATGGCGTTGTTATTTTTGTTCAAGTACTTTCGATTTTCGCAGTCATTTTTATGAACTGACTAGCAGTATAGCCCAGCGTTGCTCGGGTGTAATGAAAGCTTTAAAACTAATCCTTGGTTCTGGAGCTCAGACTCTTTGGAGATTGGCACGAAAGACTAAAAAGCAATAGTTGTTTCCAGTTAAAGCGAAACCGTAGACTGAAAGAAAAATGAATGGATGTAAGTCAAATTTTGATTTCCTGGTATCGATATCAAATAAGTATTTTCGTCGTAAACTGAATTTTGAAGGCTAAATAAGTCCTCTGAGTAAATGGTATCATGGCTGAGACTAAGAACTACAATTATACCTACTTAGAGCCAAACCCGAAGCAAAAACTAAAAAATACAGACATACAGGCAGATAAACAGAAACATACACAAACATCTTGCCTTATATATATATATATATATATTATCAATTTTCTGCACTATTGTAAGAACTGCAACCTTGAAACTTCTGAATATCGTTTCTTATGTCTTTGTCTATGAGTGTATCAGATTTGATTAAACTCAGACCACTCCTCCTATAACCCGATTTTTTCGATTATCAATATTTATCGGGGGTACCTCGGCACAAAACCTAGCTAAGAACACTCGCAGACGCTTATAGTACAACTGTGTAAATTTTCAAGAAAATCAGTTCAGCCGTTTCGGAGTCTATTGGTAACGGACGCAGACACACACACACATACACACACACATACACACACACAGAAAAAGTTCCATTTATAAATAAGTTTAGAGTAGATGTGACGCCTGTGTGTTAATTACAATTCTTTTGTCTGTATTCTGTTATTCTTTGGTCAACGGAATTTTAACTAAAGTTGCTTAAAAAATAAATATTTTGACACATTTTTTCCTAGAATTACCCGGGAATATTTCGAGGTTTTCCTATTTGAAATTTCTGACAAATTTTAATTCTTCAGTTAATGATTCTATAAGTTCATAAGCCTCATTTCTAAAAAAAAAAAAAAAAAAAAGAAAATATCCGTGGAATTTCCCATATCGAATCGTTAAATATTTGAGTTTAACAAAATATTGCAATAACAACAATAAATATGAATGATTGTTGTTATTTGACGAAGTAAAGAGGGACAAATAGAAATATTTGAAATTGACAAATTTTCCCATTTCAGTGAAACAGAATTTAAAAACACTTCTATGTTCCCCTTTTTCTTTCTTTCATTTTCTCACTGAAACCAAGTAGTGTTTTTTCACATCTTTTCCCGCAATTAAAACAGACTAGTCAGTTATTTATGTGGTATCAGTAGCAATCGTCAAACACTACTAGCTTCTATTCTTTATTTATTTAATTTCTCATTGAAACCAATGTCTTTTCCGTCTGTCCACGCAATCAAAACAGAATAGTCCTATAGCGGGTTATTCATTCTTTTCCAGTTTATAGTGGAGAGTCCATTCTAGTGAAGGGTAGTTGTATATTGTTGCAGATTAACGGAATCTGGCCTCGTTGTAGGGAGCCCACTATAAGTCATAAAATGATAATACATCAAAAAAAGCAGATTGAGTTGAAAAATAACATTTTATATCTACACATATCAATTAAGGTTTTTACAAATGAAGTAATACATGAAGTATAGGTCCAACGGGGGGTTAAAATGTTCATGGCAATAAAAGAGAATTAATGCTTTGGAAGTTGGGAGTGTGTAAGTAAGGAATGTCTTTGATGTATTCGCTCCTTAGGTCAGTAAGTAGTTTTTGAGGCAGGGAAGAAGAAAAGCGGTAAGGGAGGCGAGCGTAGTAAGCCACTTGACTTGGGTCAAGGGAGATACTAATTACTCTCTTCTCCTCGAGTCGGTCTGCCTGTCGATGCTTTCTGTATCCGCTTTTTATATCTTCTTTTTGGATCACAGCAGCTCATTTGGGATTTCACACTTGTATTTGGTTCTGGGCTTCCCATTGGCTAATAAATAAAATTCGCGTAGGCTCGCGAACTGGAAATTTAATTTTTAATTAATTTTTAGTTTTCAACCGGAACATCTGCGCGGAGCCGGCGGCGCAGCGACGACTTTTGGTCATTTGCTTTTTGGACGTAAAAGCGCAAACAACCGGTCCATCGCTTTTGCTCGGTATAACCACAGTCCATTATTTGTGAGGTATTGGCAGGGCACGTTAAACATTTCAATCTTTCCTTTTTTTCTTTTTTTTTCTCACTGAAACGAACTAGCGTCTCTGATATGTCTTTTCCTTCTTTCAATACGATCAAAACGGAATAGTCCATTATTTTTTAGGTATTGTCAGGACATGTTAAACACTTCAATCTTCCCTCCTTTATTTTTTTTTCTCACTGAAACGAACTAGCGTCTCTGATATGTCTTTTCCTTCTTTCAATACGATCAAAACGGAATAGTCCATTATTTTTTAGGTATTGTCAGGACATGTTAAACACTTCAATCTTCCCTCCTTTATTTTATTTTCTCACTGAAACTAACTAGCGTTTCTCATATGTCTTTTCCTTCTTTCAATACGATCAAAACGGAATAGTTCATTATTTATGAGGTATTGACAGGGTATAACTGTCATGTTAACTAGGTGATGGGCAACATATTAAGAATATTAAGAATATTAAGGTATTATACCTTACGCCAGAAAAAATAATTTTATAATTTTATATTGTACTTATGCAATATTTTAAAACCGTATTTTTACAGTTAAAAAATGACCTAATATATTTTTGAACGATGTGATTGAACCCGCGTCTTTTCTGGTTCATTTTCCCGCGTCAGTCCGTTAAATCGGGTGTTTATTGTACAATCGCTTTCGTTTCTACTTTATTCAAAGACATCAAAAACTTATGAAATTCCAAATGGTTGCCTGTGCGAGCAGTATCTTTGTAGACATGTTAGACTCGCCAGCACGCAGAGATAAAAAAAAATGGTCGATGAATTCGCATTCGATACAATACACCCGATGCATCCATGTCTAGTTGAAGAGACAACCATCTTAGTAGGCGAATGATTTTAAAGAAGAGTGATTGAATAGAAAGCATTTTTATTATCAGGAACTACCAAAATTCTTCTCACTGGTTCGCCTTTCTTGTCCATGGAAGTGGAACAAATTCGAAGTTAGTAGAATATATGTATAACGGAAGATCGTATTCATTAGGTTTTAGTTATAATCAGATTTTACAAGCCTATTAATAGTACTGGGGCTAAAAGCCACCTGTGCTAAGAACTACTTAAAATCTGCAAACCAAATTTGTATAGATTAATATATAAGTACAGAGAGGATATGTCTTACTGGTTCTCGCTCGATCACCGAAGTTAAGCAAGGTTGAGCTTGGTCAGTACTTAGATGGGTGACCGCTTGGGAATAGCAGGTGCTGTAAGCGTTATTGACGGATGTGCGTTGTGGTGTAGTGGATGTCGGCTCGGAGGGGAAAATCGGTGATCCGAGTTCCAATTCCAGTCGAACACTTTGTATTCACTTACGCACTGGTACCTTTGGGAAAGGTAATAATCCGTCCCTTCCCTCCAGTTATGGGTTAAATAACTGAGGTCTGTTGTTCATGCGATCTGTGGTAGACGTCTGCACCGATTGTTTGTTATCAGCAGTTCCAAAAAGTGTGGATGGTGCTACACAAGCCTTCACCACTTTAAACAATTCTTTGGTTGTTTAACTGTGTTAGACGCTCATACGTCGAAATCGACGGGAGAGTCCATAATAACAGAGAGGATAACTGCCATCTCGTTGTTGAATACACACACACAAGTCAATCTCGTATCTCTCTCTCTCTCTCTCTCTCTTTTATATATATATATATACATATATATATAGTGTATCGAGGCAGCAAGTAATTTTCTAAACATATGCTGTTAAATATAAGAGACAATGAATGTCTATTACGTTTAATCATGAGCCGTTCTAAACGTCGTATTTTTGCTTTAATTTCAGTTGAAAATAAAGACAAAAATTCTCCAACATTTGGATAATTATTTATTGATATTCTTCTAAGCTTTCGGCTCACATGAGCCATCTTCAGAGAGGTTGTTTAAACTGAAATATTATAACATTCACCATCACCGACGATTTTATTATGTGTTGACATAAAACTCCGCTTGGCAACGGCAATAGTTACCAAAAATAATAAACGCAGTTCTTAAATTTGCAATGCGGTTTTATGACGTCACACCGCGGGATAGCGCGAAATGACAACAAAACCATCTAGTCAAATGCAATGTAATATGTTATTTCCTGTTTTAAAGTTGATTTTATTGAGTGTTGGTTGTTTTGATTTGATGTACATGGCCTCCAATATCTGCAGGTTCCTCTTACTGTGTGTATGAGTAAGGATCACCGTATTGTTGACCAAAATTTGTCTGATATTACCCACATGCAGATATATTTGTCTTTATTTTCAACTGAAATTAAAGCAAAAATTCGACGTTTAGAACGGCTCATGATTAAACATAACATTCATTGTCTCTTATATTTAACAGCATATATATATATATATATATATATATATATATATATATATATATAGTAATTCGCAGACAGATCTGTTTCGCTGTATCACAGTTCATCAGTACGGTTAGACATTTGATTGCTTCTAGTCAGGATTGAAGCCCGACCGAATTGACGTCAGTCGGCGATTCTAACTCTATGTTACGGGCGCTCGGTAGAGGAAGG
>JBBBDQ010001849.1:520000-527500 GCA_037127315.1 Ascarosepion bandense
AATTTCTTTCTTAAGAGATAGTTTAAAGTGTGCTTTAATCAGAAATATAAGCATATTACATCTATCTATCTATCTATCTATCTATCTATCTATCTATCTATCTATCTATCTCAGTCTGTTCATATCTATCTATCTATCTATCTATCTATCTATCTATCTATCTATCTTATTCTGTTAATATGCATGTGTACATCTATTTTAGTCTGCTCATATTTCTATCACTCTGTCTCCCGCTCATTCTGTCTTTATCTGTCTCATTCGCTCTATCTCTCTCTCAGTATATATATAAAAATGTATATCTGTCTCGGTATATATATATATATATATATATATATATATATATATAACTTTAATCCAAACGGAAAAGTAGGAAGGTAAATCCCAAAAACCTGATCCTAATTAATATTAAAATTTTAATATTAACAATGATACAGGTGTGAGAGCTCAATGTTATTAAAATTACAGAGCTAATTATAAAATAAAATAAATTTCGATGTTCGAACATCGAAATTTATTTTATTATATATATATATATATAAAGAAAGAATAAATCTAAGTAAGAGCCAACAGACCTACCTAGGTTTCACCCTACTGATGGTCAGAGTAAGTCGGCTCTTTCCCTGACTTACCCTGACGAGCCGTAGGATGAAACCTAGGTAGGTTTGTTGGCTCTTACTTAGATTTTTTCTCTCTTTGTTACTCTACTAATGTATTGAGCGCTTTAGTGTTAGGCTTCTCGTCTCGGGGTTTTTTTCTTTCCTACGAGTATTTTGTCGTATGTTTGTTTCTTTTTTTACTTCCCCTTTTTCCTCCCTCCGAGTATGATTAAGATATATATATATATATATATATATATATATGTACACACACATATATATATATATATATATATATATATATATATCAACACACAAATGCATAGAATATATATTTCTGTGTATTTGTGTGCTGATATCTAGCTATAGATATAGATGTGTAGCTATTTAAGTAGGTAGCGGCTCTAAAAAATAAATCGAAATGTCTTACAGAGAGACGAGAAAATAAAGAAGAAAGAAGAAAGAAAGAAGTAGACTGTAATATATAAATACAGAGTAAACCTAGTAGTAGATTAACTTAAGCATTAATTTAGATAGATAGATAGATAGATAGATAGATAGATAGATAGATAGATAGATAGATAGATATGAACAGACTGAGATAGATAGATAGATAGATAGATAGATAGATAGATAGATGAAGAGACTGAGATAGATAGATAGATAGATAGATAGATAGATAGATAGATAGATATGAAGAGATTGAGATAGATGCATAGATAGTTATAAAGAGAATTTTATAAATAAATAAATAAATAAATAAATAAATGTGGATGACTAATATCTAAGATATATATATATATATATATATATATATAAACAGTCTGAGATAGATAGATAGATAGATAGATAGATAGATAGATAGATAGATAGATAGATAGGAATAATAAGTACCAATTTGTGTGCTCGTGTACCCTCATGTATACCCCTCTCGATGTAAACGCAATCAATGTACATTGTGGGTGCGTGAGAAACACGTGATTTCCAATGACGTTTGAAGCTAAAAATAGCCACAATGGGGCGTACCCAGAGCTTTTCTTTCAATTTGATTTGATTAGAGCGGATTTTCGAAAACGGATCGTTTGGCCAGTGTGTTCGCGAAGATCTCCGAATTTTTTGCTCACACTTCAATTTTTCGTTATGTGCTATCTTCAAAGGAATGAAAAATAGATCAAGTCATGTTTGTGATCATACGATATTGGGTCTTATTTCAGGCTTCCTCTTATTTGCTTCCTGGGTCTTTCGGTTTTTGGCGTTTTGTACCCGGCTAGCATGAGAGTATAGACCTGAGCCCACTATTCTTAGTGCAATGGCGTGTTGCAGCATTAGTGCGTGGATCGCTTGGAAAGAGATATTCAGATTTTACAGAGGAGATAATAATGAGGGTTACAATTTCGACTGCCACTGTCTGAAAGTATTTTGATTATTTATTTAAAAATTAGAGCCAACTATATTCTCGTTAAAAAAAAATACCCTCTACACGCATCATATGCACACAACTGAAACAAATATTCACACAAACATATACTAATATACACTACCGGCCATAATTATTAGGCAATCACAGTTCTTAAAAAGAAATGATTTATTTCAAACTATTTTAGTATTTATTGGATAATTCTAAATGAAAATAAAATGGTTATTTTGTTATAAAAATGAAGATTCACTCCACTTTTGATGTAACTTAATTAAAAGCTTTGCTTTCAAAAATGAGGAACTTGAAAAAAAAAAACGCTGAATGGAGACTGCATCATATGTTGCACAGTAGTGGTTATTCTTTCGGAGTCAATATACCCACTGAAGGGTAAAAACGTACCACGGAGGGTACATGTACCCTAGTTTGGAAACCTCTGCCCAAGACAATCTACTTCTGTAGATAAAATAATGTTTCTAGTTCAAAATTGGCTAAAGGTTACCGGGATCCACATGCACCTGACGAAGGCTGAAGAACACACCGTTCTAATAATAATAACGAGATGGACATCATTCCGCACGAAGCAAACAATGAACTTAAAGACTGAATAAGATGACGTAAAATTCTCCTTGATCGTGACATTCAATAAAACACACATATGTATATAGTAGCAGTATAGCCCGGCATTGCTCAGGTGTAATAAAAGTTTTAAAACTAATCCATGGTCCTGGAGCTCAAACTCTTTGGACGTTGACACGAAAGACTAAAAAGCAATAGTTGTTTCCAGTTAAAGCGAAACCGTAGACTGAAAGAAAAATGAATGGATGTAAGTCCAATTTTGATATCCTTGTATCGATATCAAATAAGTTTTTTCAAGGCTAAATAAGTCCTCTGAGTAAATGGTATCATGGCTGAGACTAAGAACTACAATTATACCTACTTAGAGCCAAACCCGAAGCAAAAACTAAAATAAAAGGACTGAAAAAAAATACAGGCATACAGGTAGATAAACAGACACACACATCTTGCATTATATATATATATATATATATATATATATATATATATATATATATATATATATTATTGATTTTCTGCACTATTGTAAGAACTGCAACCTTGAAACTTCTGAATATCGTTTTCTATGTCTTTGTCTATGAATGTATCAAATTTGATTAAAATTGGACCACTCCTTCTAGAACCCGATTTTTTCGATTATCGATTTTCGATATTTATCGGGGGTACATCGACACAAAACCTAGCTAAGAACACTCGCAGACGGTTATAGTACAACTGTGTAAATTTCAAGAAAATCGGTTCAGCCGTTTCGGAGTCTATAGGTAACGGACACACACACACACACACACACACACACACACACACACACACACACACACACACACACACAGATAAAGTTCCTTTTATAAATAAGTTTAGATATACTACCGGCCATTATTATTAGGCCACTCCAGTTTTAAAAAAAAAATGATGTATTTCATACTATTTTTAGTATTTATTGCCAAGTGCATAATTCTAAATGAAAATAGAATGGTTCTTTTGTTATTATTACTTTGCAAAATTTTACAAAGAAGGCAGAAAGTCGTTTACAAATGAAGAATATATATATATATATATATATATATATATATATATATGAATCGACAAGATGAATAGAATGAGTAAAGAACATGTAGGAAAAAGTGTCTTTAATCTAAGATCTTTCACTTATAACAAGCTGCTTCAGAGATTCATTACAGACGAATGATTTAAAAATCCGAGGGACAGTATGTTGATTGAGGTATAGTTTCATTGGTCAGATACGTGTCACGTGTGATAAAACAATGGAGAATGTAGGAGAAAAATCTAGGAGAAAAAAAACTTATGTCTGTTTAGGGGAAGAGATCACAAAAACTGGACACCAGAACAATTCATTTGATGCACATATTATTGTGCAGGTTAAAAAAAATCTATTCTGTTTACATTTAGAATTATCCATCTAGCAATAAATACAAAAATAGTATGAAATACATCATTTCTTTTACAAAATGGGGGTGGCCTAATAATTAGGGCCCGTAGTGTATGTACACAACGTTGCAATTCCATAAACATGCCTCTTTCCATCACCGACGTCCACAACTAAGTCACACCTATGTATACGCAATCATATATATATATATATATCTTCTTTTTTTTGTATTTAGGCAGCAATTTTTCTTTTAGGCATATCAGGTCAAATAAATTGCAAACATTGTGTCTGCTTATTTTTAATAAAATCCGTTCATACTCACGGATAATTTTTCGCGTATTATAATTGCAAGATGTAAGAAATGAGCTGTAACTTTGACAGATGATTTTATTATTCATTTTACGATGTTTCTAAGTACTTTCAATCTCCTTTCGAGATCATCTTCAGGGGTGTGAGTTGTGGTAAAAAAAAAAAAAATTAAACGCATAAATGTATTGTTAAAAATTACTGTAAATTTTTTTCTTGCTTCAAATATAATGGTTGATAAATTATTTAGCGTTCATTAGAACGTGAAAGTTATCCAAAATGGATTTTTTATATGTTGTAATGTATAACATGCACATGTTATAGCACGAAAAAACTGTTCTTTTTATAAACATTTTAGAACATTACTACAGTATTCATACAGATTCTATTAATTGACGGCTTAAGTTTTTTTTAATGAATATTGCTTCGAGGATCTGTAGTTCGCTTTTGTTGTTTTCTTAGTGTAGGATAGTTGTGTCGATCATTACTTTTTTATATTGTGAATGTAGACAGGAATGTTGTTGCCGATGTCTAAAATTGGACGAATGGTTAGACATTTGTAACGTAAGACGTCTTGTTAATGTCGTATATTTGTTTTTTGTCGGAGATATATTTTCCCAAGGGACATTTGAATTGATATATAATGTTGATTTTACGTAACACAGCAGTTAGTGGAGAGGAGTTATTACTGATAATTGAATTAGTAGTATTGTACTTTTTATAATATATTATTAATTTTTATTTTTATTGGGATCAACGAGAGATATATTAGTACGAATGAGATTTTTTATTATATATATATATATATTGTTACGTGTTAACTTGTAACAAAGGAAAAAATGATTAACCAAAACACAGAGCTTAATCACAAACAAATATTTAATTTACAAAAACACCAAATAAAATATTTACAAATATACAATTTTTGTTGCATTCAAAACAACAAACATATAGTTTACTACTGGCGTGTGTTACGAGGAGAGAAAAAGGAAGGGAAGGTGTCAAATATCTTTACCCAATTAAGCTATCGACGTAGTTTATGTGTTATACTTTTTAGAAATCTTCAAATGCATATATAAAGAATAATTATTTATTTGATCAATGAAAGAGTCAAAAATTTCTATTTACCCACTTAGTTCCATGAGGTTCTCTTTCGGGTTTTAGTTGGTCGGCAACTTTTAGTGGAGATTCTTTCGGCTGGATATACAAATTCTGAATCGGACCGGAGTTGATAATGTCAGCAAATCCTTTTAATAACTAACTACTCTCTTCCCCAAAACCATTTTTATAGGGGCAAACACCTAATTTGCATATTTCTCGAAATCTCCCGAATCTACTGGAATTTTACCGAACATTCTAGCATCTTCCAAACGTTCTATTTATAATTTCCTTATTTTTACGACTACTTCATGAATTAAAACATTTTTGTAATAACAAGTAGGACTCAATAGAGTACTTTATTATAACTTTTTAGACAAATTTTTAACATTATTTTTATATAAATGCATCTTCGTAACAATATGTGTGTGTGTGTGTGTGTGTGCGCACATGTAATGCATTGATGTAAGGGTCTAAATAAATATCCGCAAATACACAAATAAATATACATAAAGCTAATGTTTTTACTACGTACATGCAAAAATAGCCGGCAATTTAAAATAAAATGGAGATGAATATGAAGCTAATAAGCAGTTATTCTCGGAAAAATCTAATATATATATATATATATATATATATATATATATATATATATTATAAATTATATTTTAGAACATGTACATAATTTTTTATATATCCACTACAACTGGTACATTTGTTTCGACATTGAAACTTCAATGTCTCATCAGGCGGTATGGATAAGAATGGAAAGCCTATTTTCTTATATTTGGTCAGTTGTGTGTGGGATGTTGGTGGGTGTTAGTGATAAGGGAACAAGTCTAGTGGATTGACCGTTAGAATTTTGAAGAAAGTGGTGTGGGTAGTTAATATGGTTGATTAATGAGAGTCTTTGATTTCTAGACAGATTTAACATTAGCAGTTAGAATGTAAGTTTTTAATCTAAAATATAATTTATAATAAATATTCACAGCTCTATATATTATATATCGAGCACTTTTTTAAATTAATGTCTTGGACGTTGTAAAAATTCTTTCTTCGTTCTGTATTCACTCGGATATATATATATATATATATATATATATAGGAAAGAATATTAATAAAAAGTTTTGAATTTAAAAATGTACTTTTTTGAACAGTATTTGTTTATTTTTATTATATTTTATATTTCAGACCGTCCTCGGTCCTTCATCAGAAACAAGTGATTTTTAAATTTGAATTAGAAACGTATTTCACGATAGCGTTCGAATATTTTTTGTTTACATATTTCAATGAGCTTAATTAGCTCATTACATCAGACCTTACAATATTCCTTCCATTTGGTACAAAACATTTTGCCAGACTAAGCATTTTCTTTAACTGAAGAGAAGGATAAAAATGGAAGGATAAAAATAAAAATAAAGGAATGCAAAGAATGGTAGGGGATATTTTTAAGTGAATATTACGGGGAAATATATATATATCCCTTCTGTCACATTATGTAGAGAGAGTATATAGCGAGGCAGCATCGGCTTAGTTCATTCTATTTACTACTAGTTATTAAACTTTACTACCAATTATGAATGGCACCTCGGCGTGGTGTAATGGTTAACAAGCTCGTCTCGCTAGAATCATTATAACTGAGTCGTGAGTTCGATCCTCACTGAGTACTCCCAACTTTCGGCCGTGTGTTACGTCTAAGCTACGCTTAGAAATCACCTTCCTCCGGGTTTGAGGGTTAGAAATCACCTTCCTCCGGGTTTGAGGGTTAGAAATCACATTCCTCCGGGTTTGAGGGTTAGAAATCATCTTCCTCCGGGTTTGAGGGTTAGAAATCACCTTCCTCCGGGTTTGAGGGTTAGAAATCACCTTCCTCCGGGTTTGAGGGTTAGAAATCACCTTACTCCGGGTTTGAGGGTTAGAAATCACCTTCCTGCGGGTTTGAGGGTTAGAAATCACCTTACTCCGGGTTTGAGGGTTAGAAATCACCTTCCTGCGGGTTTGAGGGTTAGAAATCACCTTCCTCCGGGTTTGAGGGTTAGAAATCACCTTCCTCCGGGTTTGAGGGTTAGAAATCACCTTCCTGCGGGTTTGAGGGTTAGAAATCACCTTCCTCCGGGTTT
>JBBBDQ010001849.1:532500-590000 GCA_037127315.1 Ascarosepion bandense
TACGACGTTTCGGCCGTTGTGCGATCCGGCCTTCTTCAGGTGGTAGGAATTTCGAACCGAACCCTTTATTACAATCACTGGGGTATATCATCATATGATTGTAATAAAGGGTTCGGTTCGACATTCCTAGCACCTGAAGAAGGCCGGAGCGTACAGCGGCCGAAATGTCGTACAAAAGGCAACAAAGATGAGGACAATTGTCTATAAATACTGTAAATGTTACCTCGTCTCAGAAATATAGACATATACCAACACTTCCGGTTTTCGACTATAAACTTTCTCCATGAGTACTCTCTAAAAGAAGAAATCCATTAGGGTCCAGTCACGTGACCGTGCTGGCCAATCAATAGGAACTTTTCGGCTAATCGATTTCTCAGAAAATGTTTCATCAAGATACTTACGGACTGCTCTCGAATAATGTGGAGAGGTCCCTTCTTGTTGAAAACAATGAACAGCATTGTAATAATACTGATTTATAGCCTAGCGATAAATGTTATTTAAAGAGACATTTTAAAACCATTTAATTATTGATGACGATTAAGCAATTATTGATCACCCACTCGGCTGAGCATAGAATACGCTGAACACATTCTTGGTGGATATTCCCAGACTCACATAAGAAGACAGATGAATATACTAGACATATGGTCTACATTTCTGTCACAAGTGTAAAACTAACCGAGGTCAAATATTTTGACTCGAGTAGAAACCAGTATGTGCGTTGTGGTGCAGTGGACTATCGTCTTGGAACGAGAAATTAGAGATACGAGTTCGAATTCCAGTTGAATTTCTTGCATTCACTTACGCGCAAATACTATTGGGAAAGGCATTAATCCATCTCTTCCATCCAGTTATGGGTTAAATAACATGACAGATTGGGTTCTATAGCCTTGGTTGGCAACCAGTCTACCGTAGAAAATAATGGCGACCTACTACGGGATAATCTTCTGCCCAGTCAGTCATGCCTCTTTCGAGACATGATCGCCCAAGCGTGTATCACGGATGGCACTTAACTGACTGAATTTAATAGTTGAAAACATGATTAAGGCTTCTATTGGTCATAAAGTGGGGGATCAGTTTTATATTGATATGAAGTAATAAACTGATCCCCCACTAATTACTACTTAATAATATAATACATCTCTTCCCCCTCTAGCTATGAGTCTAATAACAGGACAGATTGAAGTGGAAGAGCGACATTCCCGATGTGTCCCTGATGCAAATGCGACACATATTTTCTACTAAAATATTCTGAGTTGCCCGGGCAACGCCGGGCTATGATGCTTGTTATGAAATGAAGTAAAGTATTTTGCTTATTTACAAATATGCTCGATCAACTTAAAATCTCCTCCTCCTCCTCCTCCTCCTCATCATCATCATCATCATCATCAGTTACATCCAATGGTGTGTAGGGCAGCAACAAAGCTTCTCCACCTCTGCCTATCTTGGTCCAGACTAGTCAATGAACCCCAAGAGTACTGCATGGCTTTCATATCATTCTTCACCGTACTTCCCCACGTCGTTTTTGGTCTTCCCCTCTTTCTTTTGCCATCTGGGGTCCAGTGCAGTGCTATTCTTGTGATTGACTGTAGATCTTTCCGGAGCACATGCCCCATCCATCTCCACCGCTTTCTTGTAATGATGGTGCCCGTGTTCTCTTGTTTGCATCTCCTCAACAGATCTTCATTGGAGATTTTCTCTGACCAAAATATTCTCAGTATTCGTCGGAGGCACATGGTGTGAAAGGATCGAAGTTTGGCGAGATCCGCCTTAGTTATTCTCCAGCACTCAGATCCGTAGAGGAGAGTAAATACAAACAGCTCTGGTATAGCTTGAGCTTGGTGTTGGTTGGTGCTGTACGGTGTTGATCTCCAGGTGTTGTTCATTTTCTTAAAGACACTCCTGGCCTTGTCCAGTCTGCTTTGAATATCCTCTTTCGTGCCACCCTCGGATCTGATGATACTGCCCAGGTAAGTGAACAGGCCTGTTCACGTTCAATGACATCATTTCAGTCTTCTTGGTGCTAATCCGCAACCCTATCTGCTGCCCAAAGATATCCAGTCTGCTGGTCTTGTCCTGTATATGTTGGTGAGTATGGGACAGCAGCAAGATCTGGATAAGATAAGATAAGATATACTTGAAATCTAATTTACATAGAAGCTTCAAAAAAGACATCGTATTTAAAATTTCATATTAAGCTGTAAGTATAGCGAATTTTTGGAAGGAGCTACTTCAAAAGGAATACAGAAACACAGCATTAGAATAAAACAAAAATAATAATTTGGAATTAAGTTAGGAAAAAAAAATAGTAATAAAGAAAAGTGTATAGCGCCAGAGATTGCGATAAAAAGTAACAATAACAAGATAGAATAAAATTAGTAATAAAAAAGATAGTAATAATGAAGAGTGTATAGAGCCAGAGTGTTGGGATAAAAACCAACAATATTAAGACGAAATAAAACAAGTTATAAGATAATAGTAATAATGAAGAGTGTATGGATTCAGATTGTTGGGATAAAAACCACCAATATTAAGACGAAATAAAACTAGTCATATGGAAATAGTAATAATGCAGAGTGTATTAAGCCAGAATTTTGGGTTAAAAAACAATAATAATAAGATAAAATAAAACTAATAATCAAATAATTTTAATAATAAAGAGTGTATTGAGCCAGAGTTCTGTGATAAAAAGCAACAATAATACGATGGAATGAAACTAGTAATAAAATAATACTAATAATGAAGTGAGTATTAAACCAGAGTCTTGGGATAAAAAGAAACATTACTAAGATGTAATACAACTAGTAATAAAATAATAGTAATAATGAACTGTGTATAGAGCCAAATGTTAAAAAGCAATGTGCTCATTCCGAGGATGTGCGTTGTGGTTCAGTGGATATCGGCTTGGAACGAGAAATCGGGGAGCCGATTTCGAATTCCAGCTGAATTCCTTGCATTCACTTACGCGCAAATACCCTAAGGGAAGGTATTAATCCGTCTCTCCCCTCCAGTTATAGATTAAATAGCAGGGCAGATTGGGTTCTATAGCCTTGCCTGGCAACCAGTGTATCGCAAAAAGTAATGGCGGCCTACTACTGGATTCCTTCCAGTTATGGGTTAAATAACAAGACAGATTGGGGGCTATAGCCTTGGTCGGCAACCAGTCTACCGAAAGCAATGGCAACCTACTACTGGATAATCTTCTGCTCAGTCAGTCATGTCTCTTTCGAGACATAATCGCCCAAGCGTGTATCACGTATGGCACTTAACTGACTGGCTCATTCCAATCAATTTAAATTTATTTTAAAATGCGGCAAATTATTTTTCTAATTGGAAATATGAAATTCAATTTATCAGCTGGAAATTAAAGTTAAAATAATATCAGCAAGAATTTTTTTCATTTCTAAAAATCAATTTTAAACCTTAGATATCTTACAGAAGACTATCATTACTTCTCCTATCAATTGTAAAGCAGCAATTAAAAATGCTAAAATAAACACTAATAAACAAGGAAATATAATTGACAATACTTCATTGAAGAAATACATTTGCTACGCCAGCTACACGTCAATGAAAAAGAGGTCCCTCCACAGGGTCATAGATATTGTCCCGAAAATAATCGGCAGCTTGCTGTTCTCCTTGGGGGACTTTTCTAATTCTTGTTTTCAGGGCAGAAAATTTGATAAAAGACAGCAAGCGTCCGGGGTACAACTGCTTCGATCTCCCTCGGGGAGACTTGATTGATTTGTTTTCCATTGCTATCGATCCATGAAATATTTTTAGATTGTTTTATTTATTTATTTTTTGACGGGGTGGGAGATAAAAATGATTTATTGATACGAGTCGTACTAATTAACCAATAGTTGGGGGTGATAAGGTGGATTCAATCCTAATCAAAGTTTAAACAAACAAACAAACAAGATATTATGAAGTGGTTATAATGGGGAAAAATCCTATTACAATCAAATTATACACTGATCCCTCACTTTGTGACCAGAGTAGTTTTAATACATTTACATGCCAGAGAATGTAAATATATGTGAAGCATTAATCAATATTTGTATTCAGTGGTTGGTTGGTTGTTTTGTTTTTATGGCATATCAACCTCGGTGGGTCATTTATTGCCAACTAAATTTTATTTATTTATTGCTGCTAATAATAAATTCTTTCAACAATTTATTGTTGTTTTTTTATATAAGTTTTGTGTCTAGTAATACTTTTTCTTTTCGAGTAACAAGATTAATTGGGATTTGTGTTTTTAAGGGCACGGTCCCCAAGTCCTACCCTGTTATTTAACCCATAACTGGAGGGAAGGGATGGATTAATACCTTTCCCAATGGCACTAGTGCTTAAGTGAATGCAGGGTACTCAACTGGAATTCGAACTCGGCTCACCGATTTCTCTTTCCGAGCCGATATTCATTGCACCACAACGCACATCCGTCACTAAACGCTTACAGCACCTGGTATTCCCAAGCCGTCACCCATCTAAGTACTGACCAGAACTCAACGTTGCTTTAGTTCGGTGATCGAGTGAGAACCGGTGTATTCAACGCGATATGGCCGTAAGCCGCATTTAGTGGTGATTGTGGAACTCTGAAAAGAAGAGGGCACTTAAGGACCAAGATTTTTCTAAAAGGGGGCAAACTCAAGTCGTGTCTTGATTTTCATCCTACACACCCCTATCGTATACACAACTTAGGAATTAGTTTAATTATAAGTATGTTATTTCACTAAATTAAATGGAACAACTTTTCATTCATAGTAGTAGAGTTCTATTCTTATATTTTTTTCAACTCTAAAACTGTTGGAACACAAGAGGGGTCAATTTCAAAACAAAATCAAAGGGTTAATAATACTAACGTCAATACTAGCAGAACAGTGCGATTTGTCTGCTCTGATTTTTTTCTTCTACAAAACTACCTTCTACAAAAGGTTCTATCCTAGGTCCCACGCTCTTTCTGATCTACATTAATGATCTCCCCGACACCATTAGATCCCAAGTTGGCATGTATGCCGACGACACAACAATCTACTCCCGCATCGATCAGAAACCAGGTCTGGACGACAAAGTGAACCTCGCTGCCGTACTTGAAAGGGACCTCCAATCCGTAGTGGCCTGGGGTAGGAAATGGTTGATAAATTTCAATGCCTCTAAAACAAAGCTGTTATCAACTAATCACCATAGACAATCGCATCTACCTCCCATTAGCATGGGACAGGCTAGCCTCCCAGAGAGTAAAATACTACGCCTCCTTGGCCTTACACTCTCGGCGGACCTCAAATGGAATGACTATATTGAATCCATTACCAAATCTGCTGCTATGAAAATGGGCTCCCTGTGCAGGGCCCGGAAGTTTTTCCCACCTGAATCTATTCTGCACATATACAAATCTACCATCCGCCCGTGTATTGAATATTGCTGCCATATCTGGTCGGGTGCCCCTGCTGCTCTCCTTGGGCTTCTTGACAAAATACAAAGGAGGATCTGTAACGTGGTTGATACTGACTTGGCAGACCGGCTGCAGCCGCTCTCTCACCGGCGTGATGTGGCTTCCCTGTGCCTCTTCTACAAGTACTTTCATGGCTTCTGCTCCGATGAGCTTAGATCACTGGTGCCGCCTAAGCACGAATTTACACGAGATACTAGATTAGCAACTAGGTCCCACCCTTTTACAGTTAAACAAATAAGATGTAACCGTAAATTCTACTCCAACAGCTTCTTTTCTCGCGCTTCCCGCCTGTGGAACTCCCTTCCACAAGTCTGCTTTCCCGACAGTTACAATCTCCAGGTGTTTAAATGTAGGGTCAATAGACACCTCCTATCACTCTAACTCCCAATTATTCTCAGAACACTCTCATCTACCCAACCCTCATTCTCGGTATCCTTACCCGCCTATCACCCACCCTCTGTCATTTCCTATATTTAATCAGCCTTTCTCTACTCTACGTAGCCCCCTGCGCAGTAGTGGCAGTGACATGCCTTGCTCGGGGTGAAACGCTTATATAAAAAAAAAAAAACTTTGTATGTATCCCTAAAAAGCTAAATGAAAAAGAAAACGCAGAGGGAAAAGTGCTGAAGATCAAATCTTATCAAAATCAGAAACTGATCAGTTTCATAATTTTTTTATTCCTATTGTTGTGGGATCTCCCCTTTTTCTATGATAATGAACTCAACTTGAGTATATATATACTCCTGCCACTGAGACACTGTAGAAGATCCGTAGGTTACCGTAAGCTACCGAACGATACCGAAGTTACTCAGAGAATACCGCGTCAGTAGTCATAGTAGCTCTGAGCTCCACTCAGCCAGAATAGTATTACACGGACATACTAATTCCAGCCGGGCTTCACTTCAAAGACTTGTATATATATTTTTGTTACTAATCATATTCCTGGATGACTAACTTACGTTCCAGTTTGTATCTTTATATGTTTAATATAACCTATTCTTCTATCTCAAATATCTGTTTTGTTGTTCATTATTTTGTGTGGTTCCTCACCCGGAATCAACAACACTTATAAAAGTGATTGGGGGCAACCGAGAGGCCAGCCAAAATTCGGAGAGGCTTAGCCCCTTTCTGTCCCCGCCCCGTAGAATCGCCACTGTTTGCATTATTTACAATGTTCGGACTGATGTCCTCATCTTTATTGACATGTTTACGACGTTTTGGTCGTTCTACGCTCCGGCCTTCTTCATGTGCTAGGAATTTCGATCCGAACATTTTATTTCGAATACTGCGGGATATCATTCCTTTTCAATGTGTGATGCCACTTCGGATGTCATGTTCTTATCTCCCCTTAATTAATTCTCTAAGTTATTGCTTCACCACTGTTACTGTGTTATATTTTCTAATATCCGTTATAACACTTCCAGGATATTCAACTTGCTATAATTATTTGTTTCTGACGTTTCTAGTTCATAGCATGATTGTGAGTGTCAAATTCTCTTAGCCGTCCTTTCTCATTATACGTTCCAGAAATTCCATTTTTTTTATTCTAAGTATAATTGTCATTTTTATGTTCCATTTTCCGTAAAACTTTCCCTTTGCTCACTTATTCCATCCATAGAATTCTCAGCATACTTTTATAGAACCAAATCTCCATTGACTCAAATTTTCTTTTTATCTGTGACGAAATTGTTCAGTATTTCTTGCCATATGGGGGGATTGTCCCTACGTAAAATTCAGCACTGTTTTTTCTCACGAAACATGGAAAATTATGATATGAGAAACAGTCAGTTAAGTGTCACACGTGATATACGCTTGTGCGGTCATGTCACGAAAGAGACCTGACTGACTTTTATTTTTAAATTGTATTTTATGTTAATCGTATCACCCCGAGCAAGGTGGTAATGCCACTGATGTGCAGGGGGCTACATAAGAGTAAAAAGATTAATTATAAGAGAGTGAAGAGAAAGACGAACCAGTTAGAAAGGAGCAAGAGAAGGATGGAAATATAGGTGTGATGACAGTTGCAAAGCTGGAGAGAAAGGAAAGGATATACGGGGTGGGGAAAGAACTAGTCAAGTGGTTAATAGATGCATTTAAATTCATGGAGGTTGTAGCCGTCAGGAAAGCAAGAATATGGAAGCGAGTTCCACAGGCGGGAAGTGCGAGAGAAGAAGCTGTAGGAGTAGAATTGACGTCTGCATTTGGTTAATCTAACTGTGAATGGGTGAGACCCAGTTGCCAATATGGTTGCACGAGTAAACACCTGTTGAGGAGGCACCAGTGACTTAAGTTCGTTCGAGTAGCAGCCATGAAAGTATTTATAGAACAGACAAAGGGAGGCCACATTTCGTCGGTGGGGAAGTGGCTGTAGTCGAGCAGCCAAGTCAGTACCTATCACATTACTGATTCTCCTTTGGAGCCTGTCGAGAACACTGAGATGAACGGCAGGGGCGCCTGACCATATATGGCAGTAGTATTCCATGCACGGACGAATGGTTGATTTGTATATATGCAGGATGGATTCAGGCGGAAAAAAACATTCACAGTGACCCAAACTTCTTTGCAGTGGATTTAGCTATGGACTCGATGTAGTGGTTCCATTTGAGATCAGAAGAGAAGGTAAGGCCGAGGAGGCGCAGTGTATTACTCTCAGGGAGAATCGCTTGGTCCATGCTTATGGGAGGCAGGAGAGATTGCCTGTGTAGGAAAGCAAAAAGAAAGGAATGAACACCAGTTTTAAGGAAAATTACAAATTGCAAATTATGGAAATTTTGTGAAACAAGATATTTGGAGAGCACAAAATTTTTAGACATCCGATATTTGGGAATCCCAAAATTTTGTGAAAGAAGATATTTGGAACCTCCAAAATTTTGAGACACCAGATATTTATAAACTCCAAAATTTTGAGACATTAGATATTTGGAGACTTCAAAGTTTTGAGAGACCAGCTATTTGGAGAGAAAGCCACGCATAAACCTACCTAGCAAGCTTGTCTAAATGGTTGGCAGAAGATGGATTAGGAGAGAGAGCAAAGAGAAAAAACTCACTAAGATCTACTAAAGGCAGGCTGCCCTGTTGGCTGGGACCTCAGAATACGCCGACTGCACCTCTGCAGATCGGTAATCCCAACCCAATGAGGCGTCCGCGATATAAAGATAAATTACCTCCAGTTGCTGGGTTTGACTGTAAATTGTATCCGGCAGCAAGGCCTCTAATTGGGAAATTTTAAGAAGCATGGAACCACCTTTTAATTACTGTGGTTCCCAGGTTTACCATGACCTGGGGTGGTAGCTATGAGCAAATAGTTACCCTCCAAACTGGGTTCAAGACACTATGAAAGTATAAAAATAGATTTTTATTGTGAAAATTCCAGAAATACCTTTCTAAAGAAAAAAATATTACTAGCAAAACTTTTAAAAGCAAACAATATTACCAACAATATATTTATAAAGAAAAAATATTACCAGCGATACATTTTAAAAATATATATTAACAGCAATATATTTTTGAAGAAAAATATATATTCCAGTAATACATCTGACTCTCGACAAAACACTTTTTACAAAAATACATTAATGAAACCTGATCTACAAACTGATTTCGTGGAAAGAGTCAGTCAGTTAATTGCTATACGTGATACACGCTTTGGGCAATCATGTAGGTTGTCATTGCTTTCTGCGGTAAACAAGTTGCCAGCCAAGGCTATAGAACGCAATCTGTCCTATTATTTAACACATAACTGGATGGAAGAGACGGATTAATACCTTTCCCAAGGGTATTTTTGTGTAAGTGAATGCAAGGAATTCAACTGGAATTTGAACTCGGCTCCCCGATTTGTCGTTCCGAGTCGATATTCACTGCACCACAACGTACATCTGTCGTGGTTTTCGACTTTGCTTCGCGGCGGCGGTGTGGTCGTAGTCGCAGTCGTTGTTAGCTTGTTCGGCGGCGGCAGCAGCAACGGCAAAACGGCGGACGACGTGCAGTAGCCGCGAACCACGGAAGCCGGTGACGGTGCGTTATGTTAGACGGACGAGACTAGAGAGAGGATGCGAGTCAGTGAGATAAGAGATGACTACTGACCTTACATTTAAATGTAGGAGATTGTAACTGTTGGGGAAGCAAGTATACGGAAGGGAATTCCACAGGTGGGAAGTGCGAGAAAAGAAGCTGTATAGAGTAGAAGTTGCGGTTACATTTGATTGGTTTCACTGGGACCTAGTTTCTAGTCTAGTAGCTCAAGTAAATTTAAATATAGAGGGCATTGTGAGCTAAGTTCAACGGAGCAGAAGTGAAGTTATTTGTAGAAGAGAAACAGGGAAGCCACATTAAACCGGTGAGAAAATGACTGCATCTGAGCTGCCAAGTCGGGATCGGTCACATTACAGATTCTCCGTTTGATTTTAAGTGACACAGGGAAGCCACATTACACCGGTGAGAAAATGACTGCATCTGAGCTGCCAAGTCGGGATCGGTCACATTACAGATTCTCCGTTTGATTTTAAGTGACACAGGGAAGCCACATTACACCGGTGAGAAAATGACTGCATCTGAGCTGCCAAGTCGGGATCGGTCACATTACAGATTCTCCGTTTGATTTTAAGTGACACAGGGAAGCCACATTACACCGGTGAGAAAATGACTGCATCTGAGCTGCCAAGTCGGGATCGATCACATTACAGATTCTCCGTTTGATTTTAAGAGACACAGGGAAGCCACATTACACCGGTGAGAAAATGACTGCATCTGAGCTGCCAAGTCGGGATCGGTCACATTAAAGATTCTCCGTTTGATTTTAAGTGACACAGGGAAGCCACATTACACCGGTGAGAAAATGACTGCATCTGAGCTGCCAAGTCGGGATCGGTCACATTAAAGATTCTCCGTTTGATTTTAAGTGACACAGGGAAGCCACATTACACCGGTGAGAAAATGACTGCATCTGAGCTGCCAAGTCGGGATCGATCACATTACAGATTCTCCGTTTGATTTTAAGTGACACAGGGAAGCCACATTACACCGGTGAGAAAGTAACTGCATCTGAGCTGCCAAGTCGGGATCGGTCACATTACAGATTCTCCGTTTGATTTTAAGTGACACAGGGAAGCCACATTACACCGGTGAGAAAATGACTGCATCTGAGCTGCCAAGTCGGGATCGGTCACATTAAAGATTCTCCGTTTGATTTTAAGTGACACAGGGAAGCCACATTACACCGGTGAGAAAATGACTGCATCTGAGCTGCCAAGTCGGGATCGATCACATTACAGATTCTCCGTTTGATTTTAAGTGACACAGGGAAGCCACATTACACCGGTGAGAAAATGACTGCATCTGAGCTGCCAAGTCGGGATCGGTCACATTAAAGATTCTCCGTTTGATTTTAAGTGACACAGGGAAGCCACATTACACCGGTGAGAAAGTAACTGCATCTGAGCTGCCAAGTCGGGATCGGTCACATTACAGATTCTCCGTTTGATTTTAAGTGACACAGGGAAGCCACATTACACCGGTGAGAAAATGACTGCATCTGAGCTGCCAAGTCGGGATCGGTCACATTACAGATTCTCCGTTTGATTTTAAGTGACACAGGGAAGCCACATTACACCGGTGAGAAAATGACTGCATCTGAGCTGCCAAGTCGGGATCGGTCACATTAAAGATTCTCCGTTTGATTTTAAGTGACACAGGGAAGCCACATTACACCGGTGAGAAAGTAAATGCATCTGAGCTGCCAAGTCGGGATCGGTCACATTACAGATTCTCCGTTTGATTTTAAGTGACACAGGGAAGCCACATTACACCGGTGAGAAAGTAACTGCATCTGAGCTGCCAAGTCGGGATCGGTCACATTACAGATTCTCTGTTTGATTTTAAGTGACACTGGGAAGCCACATTACACCGGTGAGAAAATGACTGCATCTGAGCTGCCAAGTCGGGATCGATCACATTACAGATTCTCCGTTTGATTTTAAGTGACACAGGGAAGCCACATTACACCGGTGAGAAAATGACTGCATCTGAGCTGCCAAGTCGGGATCGGTCACATTACAGATTCTCCGTTTGATTTTAAGTGACACAGGGAAGCCACATTACACCGGCGAGAAAATGACTGCATCTGAGCTGCCAAGTCGGGATCGGTCACATTACAGATTCTCCGCTGGATTTTGTCAAGAACCCCGAGGTAAATAGCAAGGCCACACGACCAGATGTGGCAGCAGTATTCAATACACGGGCAGATGGTAGTATGTTTACTTTTTACCTTGCCTTTGACCTTACTTGAGTAGACTGTGTTGAAGAAGGCTATCAACTAAACAGTAATGTTGCTACGGTATGCAACAATGATTCAAAGAGGAAATATCAGTTCTAGTAGTGTCATTCAGTTTGTTCATCCACACGCTGATGTGGTATATTCAAAATAGCGGTACTTTTAGTTGATTGCTTTCGTAAAGCTAGACATTCTGAATGAAGCCCTACCGGGGAAAAATGAAATAGAATTTTTTTTTTTCACTTCAAGATTTGTGAGCGTCTGTTCGTTTTTATTATTCTAAAAACTGTGTTGAATGATTTTATCCACCAAAATGGAGAAAGGATAAATATGAAAATAAAGCTTATCAAATATTTATGTGATGTGGCGTCTGTTTTTTGTATGGCAGCTGAACAATCTCCTCAAAGATGAAAGTAAAACCTGAAGCAACCGAAATGCAGTTCTACAGAAGGATGTTGAGGATACCATCGACCGAACATTTGAAGTTTGGGAGAGGATGGAAACGAAAAGAGAGACAGAGGAAAGCAATGGATGATATACTTGATAGGCTTCAGGTGGCAGATCAGGGTTTGGATGGAGTAACCAGAAAAAGTGTTAAGAACTACAAGAGATAGGAAGATGTAGAGGGCCATGATCTCCCTGAAGGGACATAGCACATAGAAGATGATGTGTGTTTGCATACCTGGATGTGTAGCTCTGCCGTTATGTTTGGTAGTGCGTCTCTTGTGTGGACGTGTGTCTAAGTATGTTTTGCAAGTGTATGTGTATTTCTGTCTGTGTGTCTGTAGGTATCTATGCAAGTGGTTCGTCATCGACAATTTGGTGTGTATCCATTTTCGGACGAGGCAGACTAAAAATAGATCGAAGGCTTATTGACCGGGATAGCTTTCTTCAAGCAGAAGTGTTTGCGGGGAGTAACAAGAGAAAGAGTGTTAATAGTTAAAAAGGAATAAGAAGATGTGAAAAGCCATGATCGCCTACGTCTTGAAGGGACACGACGCATGGAAGAAGAAGAAGAAGAAGAAGAAGAAGAAGAAGAAGAAGAAGAAGGGTCATAATTCGTGTGATTCATATCACTAAATAAATTTCCTTTAAACATCTTGAATAACAAATATATAAACCCGTACTTAGAACATCAAATATATTCCTTTTTTTATTCAAGAAATTAATCTCATTAAAACAAATATTTTCAGGTAAGCGTTCTGATAGGATTTCCTGGCAGGTACAATACGCAGATGACACAGTGCTGGTAGCAGACACGGAAAGGAAAATACAGAACCTCCGACAGAAAGTAGCTAAAAAAAAACAAAAAAAAAAAAACAAGAGAAAGGACTAAAAATAGATAACACGAAAAGTAAAAAGAGGAGCCCAAAATGCCAACTACAGGCCGGGGATACTAAAATCAAACAAGAGACGGAAAGAAAACCACAAGACCTACAGAAGGTGGCTAAAGAAAGAGAAAAGAAAGGACTAAACATAAACTACAAGAAAACTGAATGCATGGTCATCAGTAAAAAGAGGAGCCCAAAATGCCAACTACAGGGGGGGATACTAAAATCAAACAAGAGACGGAAAGAAAACCACAAGACCTACAGAAGGTAGCTAAAGAAAGCGAAAAGAAAGGACTAAACATAAACTACAAGAAAACTGAATGCATGGTCATCAGTAAAAAGAGGAGCCCAAAATGCCAACTACAGGCCGGGGATACTAAAATCAAACAAGAGACGGAAAGAAAACCACAAGACCTACAGAAGGTAACTAAAGAAAGTGAAAAGAAAGGACTAAACATAAACTACAAGAAAACTGAATGCATGGTCATCAGTAAAAAGAGGAGCCCAAAATGCGAACTACAGGCCGGGGATACTAAAATCAAACAAGAGATGGAAAGAAAACCACAAGACCTACAGAAGGTAGCTAAAAAAAGTGAAAAGAAAGGACCAAACATAAACTACAAGAAAACTGAATACATGGTCATCAGCAAAAAGAGGAGCCCAAAATGCCAACTACAGGTGGGGGGGATACTAAAATCAAGTAGGTGCAGAAATTTAAATATCTTGGATGTGACACATTGTCATGTCGAAGGACACATCCTAAAACCTAAGCAGAGTATTGAGAGACAGGAAAAGAGAATACTGGATTGTTATATCATGTATCTCCTTCGACTGAAAGCAGCCGAAATGAAGTTTTACAGAAGGATGCTGAGGATACCATAGACCGAACATGTGAGCAACGACGAGATTTGGATATTACGTAACTGTTCGGTACTCTTTCCTTTGTTTCTGTTGCTTCAAGTCTCATCTTTATCTGTGAATAGATTGTCTAGCATTCTATGCCATATAGGAGGACTGATATTACGTAACAGTTCAGTAGTCTTTTCTTTGTTTCTCTTGTTTCAAGTCTCTTCTTCATCTGTCAAGAGATTGTCCAGCATTCACTGCCATATGAGAGGACTGGTATTACGTAAGAGTTCGATATTCTTTTCTTTGTTTCTGTTGCTTCAAGTCTCTTCTTCATGTGTGGGGAGATTGTCCAGCATTCACTGGCATATAGGAGGACTGATATTAGGTAACAGTTTAGTACTCTTTTCTTTGTTTCTCTTGTTTCAAGTCTCTTCTTCATCTGTCAGGAGATTGTCCAGCATTCACTGCCATATAGGAGGACTGATATTACGTAAGAGTTCAGTACTCTTTTCTTTGTTTCCGTTGCTTAAAATCTCTTCTTTGTCTGTGAAGAGATTGTCCAGCATTCACTGCCATATAGGAGGACTGATATTACGTAAGAGTTCAGTAGTCTTTTCTTTGTTTCCGTTGCTTAAAATCTCTTCTTTGTCTGTGAAGAGATTGTCCAGTATTCACTGCCATACAGCATGACTGATATTATGTAACAGTTCAGTACTCTTTTCTTTGTTTTTGTTGCCTTAAGTCTCTTCTTCATTTGTGAGTAGATTGTCCAGCATTCACTGGCATATAGGAGGACTGATATTATGTAAAAGTTCAGTCCTGTTGTCTTTATTTCTAAAAATGTTTCCTGTTTTTTCATACTTTACTTGAAAGGCAGGTTCCGATATTCCAAACCATTTTTAAAATTCAATGTCGTATATTCCACTATTAAGTCACTTCCAGGATATCTAAATATTTGTATTTGCTTGATTTTGCTATTCACTAAAAAATATATAGTTATTTGACTATATTTATTTGAATTTTGCGGTCAACTTTGAGTTACAGAACAGAAATAACTATAAAATGAATTCTTGCAAAAATGAATTCTAACGTCTCGATCGTTAAACTAAATGTCGCGCGAATTAAAACCATGAAAACCCTGAAGTGGTGTTCTTTCATTAGAACATATTCAAGATTTGAATTAGCCATATTCTGCTGTTGTCAAAACACCAGTAAAGGAAATTATTATTGCTTAAAAATGAAACGACCACACCCAATCAAGAGAGTGAAAACATAATAAAGAGAAAAGGAATAATTATGAAGTAGAACACACTTCTCGCCAAAACCGTCATTCACGCCAAAAGTTTCATTGAACTTTTAACAAACAAACAACATGAGCAAATGGCTAAAATATTCTGCGCGCTCTTGAACAGGTAGCTTTTTCCTTCTCACGGCCCAATGTATAAAATTAATCTCCTGTTTAATTGAGCAAAAGAAAGACTACGGCCGTGTACGGCTTTCGTCAATGTATAGTACTGGATTAAACAAATAAACAAGCCTCGAAGTTTGGTTAGCAATAACTATGTGCATACCAAAGAAAATGGCGGACGGTTAAAATGCTAAAAAATCAGTTTATACATGCATTTAGATAGATAGATAGATAGATAGATAGATAGATAGATAGATAGATAGATAGATAGATAGATATGAACAGACTGAGATAGATAGATAGATGAGATAGATAGATAGATAGATAGATAGATAGATAGATAGATATGAACAGACTAGATAGATAGATAGATAGATAGATAGATAGATAGATAGATAGATAGATAGATAGATAGATAGATATGAACAGACTGAGATGAGATAGATAGATAGATAGATAGATAGATAGATAGATAGATAGATATGAACAGACTGGGATAGATAGATAGATAGATAGATAGATAGATAGATAGATAGATAGATAGATAGATAGATAGATAGATATGAAGAGACTGGGATAGATAGATAGATAGATAGATAGATAGATAGATAGATAGATATGAAGAGACTAGGGATAGATGATAGATAGATAGATAGATAGATAGATAGATAATGAATAGACTGAGATAGATAGATAGATAGATAGATAGATAGATAGATAGATAGATAGATAGATATGAAGAGACTGGGATAGATAGATAGATAGATAGATAGATAGATAGATAGATAGATAGATAGTCTAATCGGCAGTGATGTTTTTTTATTTTTTATTTTAATCGTTTCACTCAAAGAAATTGGGTTCTATAACCAGTCTACTGTAGACAGCAATGGCAACCTACTACGGAATAAACTTCTGCCGAGTCAGTCATGTCTCTTTCGGGACATGATCACCCAAACGCGTATCACGTATGGCCCTTAACTGACTGACTGACATTGTTTGGACTGTTCACGACGTTTTGGCCGTTGTAGGATCCGATCTTCTTCAGCCGTTTGAGATATCTGGAAGAGGCATAACTTAGGGAACTAGAACAATCTACCACGATGAACGAAATAAATGGTTCAGTTTGACATTCCAATCAGCCTGTGAATAAAGGGGTCCGAGACTCAAGGGGTCCGTGAGTAAAGGGTCTCGTAACTAAATGTGTCTGTGACTAAAGGGGTCTGTGTCTAAAGGGGTCTGTGTCTAAAGGGGTCTGTGTTTAAAGGGGTCTGTGTTTAAAGGGGTCTGTGTTTAAAGGGGTCTGTGTCTAAACGGGTCTGTGTTTAAAGGGGTCTGTGTCTAAAGGGGTCTGTGTTTAAAGGGGTCTGTGACTAAGAAAAACTATTTCATATCGACGCTTTTATATTACATTTTACATGTTTTGACAAAACGAAAAACAAAGCAAAACAAAAATCTTAACCAATATTTACCGAGAGTTATTTGAACAAACGCTATAACCTTTTTCTGAGAGATACAAACGAGACACTGACATATTGAAAAATGTATTAAACAACACTCATAAAAAATGGCGCCCGGCATGAATCTAATTGAACATGTCTGGGTTATTTTTAACCGTGAAATATAAAAAAACAAATCCACAATACAAAAAAGATTTGCTTTGTGTGTTTTCAAAACAGCTTGGTTTGATATTCCAAAATAACAGAGAGCATCTTCTTCATTATGGGCCGTGTCCTTTCAGGATGTAGGCGATCATGGACCTCCACATCTTCTTGTTCTTTGTCGCTCTACCAAACTCCGCTCTAATATCCGCTTGCTTAAGCCTATCAAATATGTCTAGCGCTGCTTTTCCCTGTCTCTCCTTCCTTCTATCCGTCCTGTGAGTATTAGATTCTCCAGTCACTCCTTCCTCATTACGTGCCACAGGAATATCAGCTATCTCTTCCTGATGTTAAGTATGAGTTTACTTTTCGTTTGCATTCTCTCTAAAATCAAGTCGTACTCACATGTTCGACTTATAGTATCCTCAGCATCCCTCTGTAGAACCACATTTCTGTTGCTTCGAGTTACTCCTTCATCTTTGAGGAGATAGTTTAGCATTCTCTGCTATATAAGTGGAGTGATATCATATGACAGTTCAGTACTCTTTTCTTTGTTTCCAACGAGATCTTCCTGTCTCTCAATACCCTGCTTGGCTTTTGAAATGCGTTCTTGGTCATGCCAATATGCTTTCGGATCTCAGAAATGGTTTAGCATTCGCTGCTATATAAGTGGAGTGATATCATATGACAGTCCAGTACTCTTTTCTTTGTTTCCAACGAGATCTTCCTGTCTCTCAATACCCTGCTTTGCTTTTGAAATGCGTTCTTGGTCATGCCAATATGCTTTCGGATCTCAGAAATGGTTTAGCATTCGCTGCTATATAAGTGGAGTGATATCATATGACAGTTCAGTACTCTTTTCTTTGTTTCCAACGAGATCTTCCTGTCTCTCAATACGTTGCTTAGTTTTTGGAATACGTCTTTGGCCATGACAATGCTCCTTCGCTTCTCAGTGTCGCACTTTCCGTCCTGCGTCAGTGTACTTCCGAGAAATATAAATTTCTGTACCTGTTTGATTTTAGTGTCCCCAACTTGTAGTTCGCATTTTGAGGACCTCTTTTTGCTGTTGACCATGCATTCGGTTCTCTTGCAGCTGCTCTGATAAATTTTAAACCGGAAGGAATAAAATCTTAAAACACAAATTCACAGAAAGCTATACCACTTCGTCCAGGTTTGTACAATCTTTGAACAATCCCTGTGCCGGTTAATATATATGTACTTCTATGTGACCTGACTCTTTAGGATGTGGGAAATCATCTCTCCACAGCTTCCTCTTATTTGTAGCTCTTAATAAGGTTTGTCTATTTGCCATCCCCACCCCTATTCCTGTTTATGTACGCATAAACTCTAGTCCTTTGTTCTATAATTAAACAGTACTTTTGTAATATACATCGTCTTAAATATTAAAAAAAATTTGTTTAAAAAATATCTATTTTCCAGTAAAACTCGAACCTGCAACTCCCATAAACTGCGGTGTGTATATATATATATATATATATATATATATATATATATATATATATATATATATATATATACACAACCGGGCATAATTATTAGGCCACCCAAGTGTTTAAAAAATGATGTATTTCATACTATTTTTTAGTGTTTATTCCCAATTGAATAATTGTAAATGAAAATAGAATGGTTCTTTTATTAATACTTCACAATAACATGTGCATCAAATGGATTTATAAATATTTAATAATTACTTATATTGCAGCTTCATCACTGAAAGAATGAAGAAAATATAGGGTTATTCCAACGAGTTCACCTTTGCTTCCTTGCACTGTAAAATTTTGCAAAGTAATAATAACAAAAGAATCATTCTCTTTTCATTTGGCAATAAATACTAAAAATAGTATGAAATATATCATTTCTTTAAATAAAAAACTAACGTGGCCTAATAATTATGGCCGGTAGTATATATATATATATATATATATATATATATATATATATATATATATATATATAGTCCAAAGTAAGCTACAGTATATGAATATATCTATATAACCTTTTGGTTACCAACAAATCTTCTGTGGTTGTGTGGTAAAGCAGGTCAAATTTAACGAATTTAAATGAGTGTTTCTTTAGCCACCTGTAATAAATTAAGCAGATGGCTTCTCATTTTTTCAATGATTTTATTAATTCCTGATGATAACCTGCTTGAAATGCTGTGGTCGGATGTAAGGAATGGGGGTTTATTTGCGTATAATCATGAGTTTTTAATTCATGTGAAAAAGAGGTCGTCCCGTTGACATAGAAAGGAGGAAATAAGCTATCGTCGTAACAAATACGACGGGGAACGGTTAAAAATGATCGTGTTTAATCAAATATGTTGATTGTGATACGGGGTTGAAGAATTTGGTTAGGCACGTGATACCGTATCGCAGACATTGTGTATTTAGGTGAAGTCACTCTCGTTTTATGCTTCGGGCAAGTCAATGTGTTTGTGTGTTTGTCAGTAGCAAACGTTTTCAGGCAAACAGCATCGATCGCTTATAGAATTCGATGTCTTCCTCTTTCCTTTCTTTTGTTTTTTTGCTTATCTCAGTCCTTTACTCACACACAAGTTTTACATCTGTGATTCTTTCTTTCTTTCTTTCTTTCTTTCTTTCTGTTTGCGTGATATCAACTTATGACATATTTCATTATTTTAATCGAGACCAGTAACTTCATATCTATCTATCTATCTATCTATCTATCTATCTATCTATCTATCTATCTATCTATCTATCTATCTATCTATCTATCTATCTATCTATCTATCTATCTATCTATCTATCTATCTATCTATCTCAGTCTGTTCATATCTATCTATCTATCTATCTATCTATCTCAGTCTGTTCATATCTATCTATCTATCTATCTATCTATCTATCTATCTCATATCTGTTCATATCTATCTATCTATCTATCTATCTATCTATCTATCTATCTATCTCAGTCTGTTGAGTATCTATCTATCTATCTATCTATCTATCTATCTATCTATCTATCTATCTATCTATCTCAGTCTGCTCATATCTATCTATTTTGCTGTACGATACCCCCGGTTTGATAATTTTAAATCATCACCTCACAAGAGCTTAATAGGAGAAACGCCCCCCAAATTTGTTTAAGTGAGCGAAAAATACAGGTCAACAAGACCAGGAAAAGACACATTATAAAGATAGTTTCTCTCTCTCTCTCTCTCTCTCTCTCTCTCTCTATATATATATATATATATATATATATATATATATAGGGTGTATCAGAATCACTTTTTCAAATTTGGGAGCGGGTTCCCTACATCAAAAACAAGGACAAAAGTTATTTAAACATATACCCTAAAATCCTTCATTTTTGAGTTATTAAATTTAAAGAAAGTTTCCGGCAGCTAGCGCTGTGTTATTATGAAGACTAGGTTATATTTGTCATTCGTGTATATTTGTGACTAGTCTGTTTCCAATGTTTAAGTGAGAAGTGTTCTGTTTAACAATGGCAGTATATTCATATCGTGATCAGGCAGATATGATATTTACATTTCGAATGATATTTACATTTCGAATAGTAACGAACACGAGGCTGCACGATTGTATCAGATTGCGTTTTTCAGATGGAAGACATCCGAGTCCGCCAACATTTTCTGTTCTTTATCCTCGTGTTGCCGAGACCATAGCAAACTATGGATCGAAAAAGACCGAGATTCGCTCGTACGCTTGACCAGAAAGAAGGCATTCTACAATCTGTCAGAGATAGTCAACATCAAGTGGCCCTAGCATGTCGTATACCTCATAGTACCGCATTGAGGGTACTTCAAGAGCAGCTCCTGTGTCCGTATAATTTGCAACATGGGCAAGGCCTTTCGCCCTCTGATCACTCACCACGGAAGAAGTTTTGCCGGTGGTTTATTGCACAAACTGCTGATCCATTGTTTGTCTCTTCAGTCTAGTTTACGAATTAGACAACATTTAGAAGAAATGGAATAACAAATTCACAGAATCAATATTTTTGTGCGGATCGGAATCCTCATGGTACAATACAGACTAGACATCAGTATCAGTTTACGAGTACTATATGGGCTGGAATTTTAAGTTACTGCTGGTAGGTCCATATGTTCTCTAACCGGGCTTACAGGGGCTGTCTACAGGGACTTTAATTCGAACGCACATCCAGATCTGCTAGAGGATGTGTCTCTGCGCATAAGGTTCATGCATGACGGGGCTCTAGCAAATTTTTGCCACGTTGTTCGCGATGCACTGACTGGCATCGACTATGAAGGTATTTTTGATTCACCCTATATATATCCCAACCTCACACCTAGAAAGAGAGCGAAGGGTGTTAATAAGCGACGGTGTTGGGAAGAGCGTAAGACAAGGACGTATCTTCTCTCCAGATTTATAAAACTCCTAGAGCGAGGCATTCCTAAGGAAGCTGGAGACCTTACCATGATTTCTTGTTGGTGATCTTAACAATGGAAAAGAGTGTTGAATTCCTGCAGGGTGCCATGGGTAATATATATATATATATATATATATATATATATATATATATATACACATGTGTGTGTCTTTGCTCTACTTTTGTATATTTTCTTTTGTACTTTGTATCGAGCACTTTTTCTTGTGGTTAGTTCCGTTTGGGTTTTTTTTTTCTTTGCTGCGGACTATTGAATGTTTTGTTCTTGTTCCGCGGGTTTCTTTTTTTTCCCCCCCATTTATCCGACGTCTTAGTGCACCGGATTGTAACGGAATTAGGTTCTGTTTGTTAGTGGTTTTTTTGAAGGTTTATTTTAGTATAAATTTACAGCCTACATACTTACAGAGTCTATTTAGCTATTATATATATATATATATATATATATATATATATATATAGTGTATCGGAAACACTTTTTCAAATTTGTGGGCGGGTTTCTCACATCAAACAAGGACAAATATCTATGGAAACATGTGTCCTAAAATCCTTCATTTTTGACTTATTAAATTTAAATAAAGTTTCTGGTTTATGGTGCTCTGCTACTATGTAGACTAGATTATATAAAATGTTACGAAAGTTCCTGAAGATTAACGAAATGGTTTTAACAACCGACATATTGAAATTATTTGTTTGAACATTATTTTTTAGTCGATACTCGTATTTGAGTAGATTTGAATCTTGCCGAATGACGCAAATTTTCGTACAAAATTTGTCGTAAATAATCAGGCCAGTAAATGAATATATAAATATACTGTTTGATTAAAAACCGAATATCTACTCAAATACGAGTAGTGATTAAAAACATAATGTTCAAACAAATAATTTCATATATATATATATATATATATATATGAAATATAATATTTATTGAAAATTTATAAATTTATAGCATAAGTATTTTATAAAATCACTACAAAGTAGCTGTTTCGTTTTATTTTTTTATTTTTTTTTTTGTGTCGTATTAAGTGATGATGTTGATTGTGCGATGAGGAGTTTTAAAGAGTTCAAAACTAACCAAACCCCCTCAATGGAGGGAGACATTGTTACGTAGTCATTGATGACCAATCAAAATACGTATTAATGTTAATTTGAAAACCATGACAACATACTCTAAAAATAATTTACTGATGCATTAATGTTAATGTTCGATCAAAATAGAAGTCACTATTACTGACTATTAGTTTCACTTTACAATAAAAATTGAAATTCATTTTAAAAATTATTACCAATTATTGTTAAAAATCACGGATTTCAAATTCTAAATTTAACTGAACCTCATGTTTAAAGTATTATAAAGTTATTTACACTTGGGAGGGTCAAATTTTCTTGCTTCATTATTGGCTCTCCAAAGTGTCCTATTTATTTAAAACACCCGTGGATAGGTCCTGAGAGTCAAGTATTATCTGAGAAAATTGTAAATTCCGTCAAGCGTTGTTTCAGTGCTGTCGATGTTCTGAACATCTTTATTACAAGAATTGCTTTCCCCGCTCCACGTAAGGATGTCTTGCCTACCAATCAGCAAAGTTTCATTGTTTATCAGTACAAGTGTCGGTGCGAGACCGACTACGTGGGCGAGACTATTTAGCGTCTGGATATAAGGATAGCTCACCACGTGCCGAGTCCGCAGACAGGAATCTATAAAATACGAGCAGTCGCAGATTCATGCGTCAGCAATCGGCGAGCACCTATTGAATTCAGTCGACTGCCGGACACATTATTCCCCAGATTTCTTCTCTGTCTTGCGCAGTGCTAGGATGAGACTCCACCTTGACATCCTGGAGTCTCTGACCGTCAACATAAAACGTCCTGTAGTGTGCACATAGAGAGAATTGAAATTCAAATTAGAACTTTTTTGGAAAACTACCGCCCAACATAGATAATTTTTTTTAATCCTTTGTTTTTAACCTCAGACGTTGTTCAAATTTTTTTTCTTGACAACTTTGTTTTAATCGCCAACGATTTTTTTTTTGAAGACGTGTCGGCCAAAAGGCGTCTTAAATCCTCCTCTTATAAGTTTTTTTTTTCCTTTTTTAATTGAGATAGTGTTTCTTAATAAAAAGATGATCCTTTTAAAAATAATTGTAAATTGGTGTGGTAATAAAAAAATTGTTTAAATATTTTTTTTTTTTTTTTTAATCATTTCACCCCGAGCAAGGCAGAAACGCCACTGATGTGCAGGGGGTTACATAAATGTAAAAAGATTAATTAGAAAAGAGTGAGGAGTACAAGCTAGTTAGAAAGGAACAATAGAAAGCTGAGAAAGCAGGTGCAATGACAGGTACATGGGCGGAGAGAAAGGGAAGGTTATACAGGGGAGGGGAGAGAGCTAGAGGCCAGTGGTTAGTAGGTGAGTATTAACTTTGCTTTTAAATTTCTGGAGGTCGTAGCCGTCAGGAAAGCAAGAATACGGGAGTGAGTTCCACAGGCGGGAAGTGCGAGAGAGGAAGCTGCAGGAGTAGAATTGTCGTCTGCGTTTGGCTAACCTGACTGTGAATGGGTGGGACCCAGTTGCCAGTCTGGTTGAACGGGTAAACACCTGTTGAGGAGGCATCAGTGACTTAAGCTCATCCGAGCAGAAGCCATGAAAGTATTTATAGAAGAGACAGAGGGAGGCCACATTTCGACGATGGGAAAGTGGCTGCAGACGAGTCGCCAGATCAGTACCTATCACATTACAGACTCTCCTTTGGAGCTTGTCAAGAACACTGAGGAGAACGGCAGGGGCGCCTGACCATAAATGGCAGCAGTACTCCATGTACGGACGGATGACTGACTTGTATATATGCAGGATGGATTCAGGTGGAAAAAACATCCTGGATCGACATAGTGACCCAATCTTCTTAGCAGTAGATTTTGCTATGGATTCAATATAGTGCTTCCATTTGAGGTCTGAGGACAGGGTAAGTCCGAGGAGGCGTAGTGTATTACTCTCCGGGAGAATCATCTGGTCCATGCTTATGGGAGGCAGAAGAGGTTGCCTGTAATGGTTGACAGACAACAGCTTGGTCTTATGCGTATTCATATATATATATATATATATATATATATACACACATATACATAGATATGCATATACATACATATATATACATATATACGCACATACATATACATGTTTTTAACTATTGTTTTTAGCGACGTGTCAATTTATCCATTAAACTCAACGCTCATATAAGAAGTGTCTATGGACGCTACATGTTTTCGATACATGGGAGTTTGAATTCGAATAATAAGATGGGCACGGAAGAGGGTTATAAAGATTTTAAGACAAACACATTCCTATTCTAATAAATTTACATGCCAAAAACAAACGTACGCACACATGCAAATACAAAAAAAAAAAGACATACACGGAATGACAGACACAACTATATGCATAAAGACACACAAATCTACACAGGAACACCCACACAGAAACACCCACACCGAAACACCCCCCTATATATATATATATATATATATATATATATATATATATATATATATATAGTGTATCGAGGCAGCAAATAATTTTCTAAACATGAATAGATAGATAGATAGATAGATAGATAGATAGATAGATATGAAGTTACTGGTCTCGATTAAAATCATGAAATATGTCATAAGTTGATATCACGCAAACAGAAAGAAAGAAAGAAAGAAAGAAAGAAAGAAAGAAAGAATCACAGATGTAAACATTGATTCCAAACATTTTCTGACTGTTGGAGAATTTTTGTCTTTATTTTCAACTCAAATTAAAGCCAAAATACGACGTTTAGAACGGCTCATGATTAAATATAACAGACATTCATTGTCTCTTATATTTAACAGTATATGTTTAGTATATATTTATATATAGTATGTCAAAAAATTCCAAGATTTACATTCGTTGAATGGCCATTTCAGCAAGAAAATTCATGCTTCATCAGCAACGGTCGAAAACAAAACTTCATTAATTCAAATATGGTACAAAATTTCCATATTGGAAGAAGCCCCAAAACATATCCATACATAGGAAGTTAGAAAAAAAGTAAGGCTAGGATTAAGAAAGAGAAAAAAAATTATTTAAATTTGTCGGCCAGACGAAAAGAGAAAAGCAGAAATAGATTCGTGACTCGATATCAGAAGACTTTATATTACGTAAGGGGTAGACAAGGGGAAAGTTAATGAAGAAATAAGATATAAAAAATTTTCATTTTAACCAAGGCAACGACTGACGACGACTTTCGATGGTGAAAGGAAGAGAAAGATATAAAAAGGAGGAGTTAAAAAGGGGGGAAGGAAGAGAAAGGAGACAATATATTATATTTTATATTAGACTCTGTAAAAAATTTTGTTTAAATTAATAATAAAAAAAATCATATGGTGAAGCTGTTTAGATAATATATATATATATATATATATATATATATATATATATATATATATATATATATATATATATATATATATATATATAATGGTTGATTGTTTAATTACTTAGTTTTTGGTTATAATGAAATTAGACCAGTGCACATTTGTAATAAAAAGGGTTCAATACAATTATATTGTAGAATTTTTCAATATTTTCCATTTTACTCGTTTACAAATAGAATATATATATATATATATATATATATATATATATGAATATATTTATATATACTCTAATACATAAACCCACATGAACACTTATAAGCATGCATTTATACATTGACAAACTCATGTACTCATATGTAAACGCAAGTTTAAACAAAAATACAAATATATATATACACACAAGTTAGCACAGATAATAATAACAAATTCAGAGTTCATGTGAAATTAATGCCAAAGGAATCACAACTATTCAATATTAACTTGACAATTTATACAAGATTAAACACCTAGCAAATATTAAATTGACAATCTATGCTAGATTAAACACCTAGCAAATATTAACTTGACAATCTATGCTGGATTAAATACCTTGCAAATATTAACTTGACAATTTATACTAGATTAAAAACCCAGCAAATATTAAGTTGACAATTTATCTTAAATTAAATACGCAAAAATAAGGATAAATAATAATTGACGTCGGTGATAATAGTGTATAGTTATTCATAATATAACTACCCATATTGCAAGGTAAATGGTGAACTATATTTACTGTTAACAGTAAGTTCATTTCTTTGGCTTAATAGGTTAATCCTATCTTTAAATCTGATGATTTAGTTTCTCATTAAAACACAGATTACATCGTGCATATAGGAAAGTACAAGCCCTACTAATTAATTTCCATTTAACAGTAGGAGTTTTGTAATTAAGTAGTTAAGTAATTGGATAAAGATGTACTATATTTATAAGTATTATTATTGAGAGATTGTATGCTGGTATCAGCGGGTCTTAAACGAGCTTTTAATACTTCCAATATAATTTTTTTAATACTAGGATTTTCAAGTGTAGAAATAGTGGGATAAACTGGGGAACTAGCTAAGCTTTTTTATGTAGTGGATAATCATTCGATGTCCTACAATTACACCCGCTGGTATTAGTTTTATTATATTTGGTGTTTTGAATTTTTATACTTGTTGAAGAATTTGTTATACTTTTTAATTATTTTTTAGTTAACCCGAACAACAGTACCTTGATTTAAGAGTATTATTATTAAATATTTTACTAAGAAGGCTAGTTTTAGTAAAATGTTTATTAATAAGATTTAAGAATTTGTGTCCTAATTTAGTTTTAACCAAGAGATCGAAAGGGAGAGTAAACCAGATTATCTCCCTAGATTTTCCCTTATTATCTTATTACAGTTATTATTAATGGGATTTCTGAATTTAATAATAGTACCTTTATAACTGCTATTTCTAAGGGCAGAATTATAGAATTCGAAAATTACTTTGCTACAAGAGTTTGCGCTGATTCTAATTTCAATTGAATAGGGTATATGCTTAATGACTGTCGAGGGATAGTTAGAATTAGAACGTACATTTACTGGGTTAGAATTAACCTACATAAAAGTTGAAAAGCTATTATTGTTAAGGTCTAAGACAACATTAAAAATCTACTTGTTTAATGTTCGTAATTATTTTAACTTTAAGACCTAAACTCTTTAGTTTCCTATGGTTCATTTTCCAAATACGGTATACTTTAAATTTATAGAATCCTTAACTATTAATTAGCCATCTTCACTGTATAAACAAATACAATCGGTATTAACGCACTCATAGGCACATAAATTATATAAAATAAACAATTCCACCGACTCAGAGCACAAGCAGAATCTAATGAACTCATTGAAGTATCAAAGTACTCATTTGGAGATTTTTAATCTATTATTCTTCATTGTGGATCAGAAAAGAAATTCTGGATTTTAAAATAACATCCACCTCAATATCGGAAATTTTAGAGCATTCCTGGATGAACTCCAATGTTAAAGTGAAAAAATCTTTGAAGATGGATGGATCAAATATGTCGAATTGTATAAAAGTGCTATTATTATTATTACAGAACCCTTTGAACCTGTTAATAACATCCGCAGTATTAATCAACTGCAAGAGTCCGAGAGTCGTTATAATAGACTGGTTAGTTTTTTGTTTTTTTTTTTCTGAGATGGGTTGGCTGATTCTTCTGAATTCCGGTCTAGTAGGATTAATTAAACGTGTGGATAGGTTGGTTCTGAAATCCGACTTATTGATTCTTTAATCGAACATAAGCTTCTTTAGCTTGTAATTTACTGACTCAGCCACTTATACACAATTTGTCAGTAATGGTTTTGTATATATATATATATATATATATATATATATGATGTGTTGGGTAAATTATCGCTATTTTATATTTTTAATTTCATTTCGTGCATGCACGTTGTTTTTTTATTGACTAAACATTATAGTTGGGTCAGTTGGGCACCATCTACGAGAAAAAAGGTTCATGAGGCAATTCTCTCCAAAGAAATTTAGAAACGTCATGCTGTAATTTTTGGTAGTAAAGGTTAGTTAAAATATAAGCGGAGTCAATGGAAAAAACATCCTTTTTCATTTTTTTTTTCCTGATACAAATGTCTATATTTGCTCTTTTTCCTTGTCAGTATTTACTATTTCATAAAACCTAACCCCAAAAGAGCTAAACTGGCTGATCAATCAAGTGCCATAGGTGATACCCGCTTAGGTGATCATGTCCTGAAAGAGACATGACTGACTGGGCCGAAGATTTTCCCGCAGTAGGTTGCCATTGCTTTCTACGGTAGACTGGTCGCCAAACAAAGCTATAGAACCCAATATATCCTTTTATTAGTCTCATAGCTACAGGGAGAATATATGCATGATATTATTAAGTAGTAATAAGTGGGGGAGCAGTCTATTACTTCATAGCAATATAAAAATGATCCCCCACTTTATGCCCAGTAGAATCCTTAATCATGTTTTTAATTATTATATTCAGTCAGTTAGTTAAGTGCCATACGTGATACACGCTTGGGCGATCATGTCTTGAAAGAGACATGACTGACTGGGCAGAAGATTTTCCCGCAGAAGGTTCCCATTACTTTCTGCGTTAGACTGGTTGGTAACCAAGTCTATAGAACCCAATCTGTCCCGTTATTTAACCCATACTTGGGGGGAAGGAAACCGATTTCTTAATGGTATTTGTGCAAGTTAAAACAACAAATTCAACTGGAATTCGAACTCGGCTGTCCGAATTCTATTTTTTTTTCTCCGATATCCACTGCACCACAACGCACATCCAATTGGCTAATATCCAACCAAAATGCCGATTGATAGAAACAACGTCTTTATCAGACCCATACTGCTTAGCGCAATTCGCTAAATCAAAATCCGACAGCTTTTCCTTTTAAAATCAATTTTAATATCAATATCGAAATCTTCATGACTACGGAAATTTTTTGAGGCAAAATAAAAAGAAGACGTTTTAAAGAACTCGCTAATCCGTCTACAGTGATTTCCGTTAAGCCGTTACAAACCAGTCAGGTGTTTCGAATTGATTTATCGATTAAGAAACAAAGCACAGACGTGTGGATTTATTAGCTTCGATCGTGATTTTGAATTGCGTTCGTTTTTAGCAGCCATTTTATAAGACTCCATATCTTAATGCTGCCCAAGTGTTAGCGAAGGTGGCTATTTACTGTATAATCTCAGTGTAATCTCCTTTTCACCTTAAGTAAGGCTTACGGCCACGTCACGTTTAAAACACCGCCGGTTCTCGTACGATCAAGTTAAGCAACGTCGAGCCTGGTTAGCGCCTACAAAAGTGACTGATTGGAAATAACAGCTGATGTAAACTTTAATGCACGGGTGGTGTAATAAATAATGGCTTGGAATTGATAATCGGCAAGTCAAGTTCCAGTTCCGACTGGGTTCGTTTTATTCACTTCCGGTTCACCAATTCTGGAAACAAAACCTTTTTGTTTTACAAATTCTGAGCATTTTTCTTGAATTGCTGCTTTTAGTCTCTACAAGTTTTGCTTTAGATAGATAATGGATGGCCACTCGTATTCGAGGATACCCGTTTACCGGGGCGGCTGGCTTATCCATCCCTATTATAGAGGCTTACTCAGGCACACTTGAGCTTGTTCAACACCCACAGAGCCCACCTGTGGTTTATACTGCAACTATACTGAGCGGACCTTAGTTACAGTTTCTGGGGGAGAGCGTGTTATCTAGCATGAACAACAGTCTGAACAAAGCCAGGACGCCCAAACCCTCGGGCACAATGACTTATGACTTCGAACTAGTCCAACTATCGATGGCTCTTCAAAGAGAGCTGTCTAACCAATTTCACTCACGTCTTGGTTCAACCAGTGGTATGGTTTTCAAGCACTTTCCAAAGGTGCCGCTCGCTGGAATCATCTCCCCCATATCAATAACATCAAAAAGTCACCTTCTTGATAAATCGACCATGGTGAGATTCGAACCCAGGCTTCATGGTCAGAAATCGAACGTGCTAACCACTTGGCCACTCGCATAGATAGATAGATAGATAGATAGATAGATAGATAGATAGATAGATAGATAGATAGGATAGGATAGGATAGGATAGGATAGGATAGGATAGAATAGATGATGAACAGATAGATAGATAGATAGATAGATAGATAGATAGATAGATAGATAGATAGATAGATAGAACAGATGAGATAGATAGATAGATAGATAGATAGATAGATAGATAGATAGATAGATAGATCTGAACAGTAAAAGTTTAAGCAGGAAGGGAGTGAATGACGAACCAGTTACAAGGGTTGTCAAAGAAAGGGCAAGAGTAGGATGTGAACACAGGAGTGAAGACAGTTGCGAGGGTAGAGAGAAAGGAAAAGAACATTTAATTGGAGTAGATAGATCTAACTATCGCCCGGTTCACACTCCACCCACGTCTATTGAACAGGTGAAGATGCTCATCCCTTGTTCCCTGTTTAGTATGTGGTTTCCGGCTTTCTCTTTTCCAATCTTTTCACTATTACGTAGCCCCCTGCACATCAGTGGTGTTACCGCCTTGCTCGGGGTGATACGATGAAAAAAAAATGATACATGAGGTGATGTAGAAAGGACTGGAGTCAAGTGGATAAGAGATGGAAATTGATATTGCATTTAAATTCCTGGAGGTTGTAGCCATCAGGAAAGCAAGTATACAGAAGGGAGTTCTACGGGCGGGAAGTGCAAAAAAGAAAACTGATGGAATAGAAGTGTCGCTTGCATTTGGTTGATTTAACTGTAAAAGGGTGGGACCTTGTTACCAGTCTAGTTGCTGGAGTAAATTCTCGTGGAGGGGGGCATCTGTGACCTAAGCTCGTCGGAGTAGAAAGCATGAAAATATTTATAGAAGAGACAGAGGGAAGCCACATCACGCCGGTGAGAAAGTGGCTGGAGTCGAGCTACTAGATCAGGGGTAATTACATTACAGATTCTCCTTTGGGGCCTGTCGAGAACACTGAGATGAACAGCAGGGGCACCTGACCAACAGTAATCTATGCACGGTATATATATATATATATATATATATATATATATATATATATATATATATTAGCAGTATAACCAGGCGTTACTCGGCTGTAATGAAAGCTTTAAAACTAATTCTTGGTCCTGGAGCTCAGACTCTTTGGATGTTGGCACGAAAGACTAAAAAGCAATAGTTGTTTCCAGTTAAACCGAGACCGTAGACTGAAAAAAAAAATGAATGGATGTAAGTAAAATTTTGATTTTCTGGTATCGATATCAAACAAGTTTTTTTTCGCCGTAAACTGAATTTTGAAGGCTAAATAAATCCTCTGAGTAAATGGTATCATGGCTGAGACTAAGAATTACAATTATACCTACTTTCGGGCAGAGAGCACCCACCCGGTCGGGGTTCCGCCGAAGGGTAGAATCACGACTGGGGAAAGATAGACAGATATTTTTGGCCTGGCTATATGGCTGGGAAGACCCACATTAAAAAACCTTGTGTCACATCTCCCCTTACGTGGGTAAATACCGTCGTAGCCGGCATTTGCCGCTGCTACTATGACACTGTTAGCTCTCTGCCTTCGGGTGGAGAGCGCTCTCTACTTTCGGGCAGAGAGCACCAACCCAGTCGCGGTTCCGCCGAAAGGTAGAATCATGACTGGCGAAAGATAGACAGATATTTTTTGGCCTGGCTATATGGCTGGGAAGACCCACATTAAAAAGGCCTTGTGTCACATCTCGCCTTACAGGGAAGGTGGGTAAATATCGTCGCAGCAAGTTACTCAGAGATTACCGCATCAGAAGTCAGACTAGCTCTGAGCTCCACTCAGATAGAATAATATACACGTATATACTATTTCCAACGACTTCACTTCAAAACTTGTATATATTTATTTCTTACTAAATAGTATTTCTGGATTTACTAACATGCGTTCAAATTTGTATATTACGTTTAATATAACCTACATTTTTATCTTCATATCTGTTTTGTTGTATATTATTTTGTGCGGTTCCTCACCCGGAATCCACAACAATATAATACTGAAATATAATGAAATTTAAAAAAAAACGTAATTAGTAAGACATATTGAATTATCGAGTGAAGCTTTCGACATACATAAATTTAGGTGCATTCACTTACGTATTATCGCGTGAGTGAATGCAACGAAGTCAATTGGAATTCGGAAGAGCCGAGGTCGAATTCCAGATGATTTAGTCGCATTTACTTACACGCAAATACCCTTGGGAAAGGTATTAACCCGTCTCTTCCATCCTGCTCTGTATTAAATAACAGAACAGATTAGGATCTACAGCCTTGGTTGGCAAACAGTTGTTATAAAAAAGCTTATTTTTGCAAGAAAAATTATAACAAAGGCATATGCAAATTTATCTCATTTATTAAATAAACTAGCAGTTTAGCCCGGTTTCACTGGAACAATAAGTATAAAAAACATATGATGAATTTACATAGCAAATACTTACACAACGTCCACCCTCGTCACTTTTATAGATATAGATAATGTAGAATGTCTCTATTGGATTAGGGTGGGAGTGGGAAGGGCAACATATATAGATATAGATAATACAAAGTGGGGGTGAGCGACTCTATATTATAATCAATACAAAAAACTAATCCCTGACTTTGTGGGGTGATAATATATATTTTTCTACCCCTAATTTTGGCTTTCTGAAAAATTTCAAATTGTCGTTTGCGTTCTAAAATTTTGATCTACATCTGAGCGCAACTCCCGTCGAGCTAGACCGCAAAATCTAAGTCGAATTTATCAAATAAACAAATACTTACACAACGTCCACCCTCGTCACTTTTATAGATATCGATACAGACGATTGGTTTACGAATTTGTTTATCTTTAATTCTTAACCGGTTGGCGTCTAGATGTGTATGAAATTGTATTAGGCTGGCCGTCAGTAGTTGTATGTAATGTTCACAAGGATATGTATGGTTTTCAAAGGCGGTTGTGCTTAGTGAGAAAGGAAGAGAAAGTTGAAAGAAAAGACAAGTGAACAAATATGTGTCGCTTGAATAGTGGAGTAGATAATCGGTAGCTCTGTGATGTTCTCTCTTTCTTTCCGTAATAGTAATCGTGACGTTGACAAGTTGTTCTTCCTTTCTTCTTTGCCGACAATGTGTGAAGAAGAGAGGCAACGACTTGACGTGACAGTGGGTGAGAAGGTAAATTAGGGGTGTTTCTGACCAGCCAGTCGGTGGGTTAAGTCCACAGTGACTCGTAGCAGTCTATAAGCCCTTCTGCCGAATTTAATTTCTTCAGCGATTTTTATAGCAAAATTAAATTTCACGTCAGTCAGTTAAGTGCCATACGTGATACACGCTTGGGCGATCATGTCTCGAAAGAGACATGACTGACTGGGCAGAAGATTATTCCACAGTAGGTTGCCATTGCTTTCTGCGGTAGACTGGTTGCTGACCAAGGCTATAGAACCCAATCTGTCCTATTATTTAACTCATAACTGGAGGGAAGAGACGGATTAATACCTTTCCAAAGGGTATTTGTGCGTAAGTGAATGCAAGGAATTCAACTGGAATTCGAACTCGGCATCCGCGATTTGTCGTTCCGAGTCGATATCCACTGCACTACAAGCTTGTTAAATTTCTCAGGTTTTGTCTCTGAGTAAGTCTTCCAGGGTTCTCATTCGCTGATAAATATTTTCACATATATGTGTGAGGAAAGTAGAAATATGTCTTGTTAGTTTCTGATCCAACTGTGCGGACGTAGGCAAGAACATAACACTTTCATTTATGGACCAATCAAACAACAGTATTAAGCAAGTGAAACTCGGAGCCTGTTTTAATGGGTTTCTGAGACAGAATGTAGAATTCCAATTCGGAGCCAAAATTGTATGTGAGCTAAGCAGATGTCTAATGTTTTCAGTAAGTGACATTCAGTTTTATAAAACAGGCTACCGCAGAAAGTAATGGCAACCTGCTGCGGGAAAATCTTCTGCCTTGTCAGTTATGGATCGAAAAGGACATAATCGCCCTACCGTGTATCACGTAAGGTAATTAACTGTCTGACTGAGGAATAGACTCAAATGGATAGATAAATATATATATATATATAGTTTTGAGTTGTGATGATATGTAGTGACAAGATTGTTGTTTTTTTTTTCAGTTGTGTATTGAAAAATAGATATTTTGGCAAATAGTTTTTTGTCATAAAATGCTCGATATCGAGATAGATATAGATCGTTCTGGCCAGTCAGTCATGTCTCTTTCTGGACATGATCGCCCAAACGCGTATTACGTATGGTACTTAATTGACTGAGGTTTCGACATGAACGCCATCATAATCCCCGACCTGCTGTATTCGTTTTGAAGCATTTAGAAAAATATATAGAGCGTTAATAATATATATATAATCTTCTAGCTAGTCAGTCATGTCCCATTTCGAGACATGATCACCCAAGCGTGTATTACGTATGCCACTTCACTGACAGGTTTTGGCACGAACGCCATAATTATCCATGCCCTACGGTAATTGTTTAGAAGCATTTAGAAAAATAAAAACAACAACAGCAACAACAACAGCAACAACAACAACAACACATTCAGAACTATTCAAGGCGTTATCTTATCTGCCTATTTTGAATACGTTCATATAAATTGTCTAGAGACGTAATCTTTGTTTGGTAGGTTTTCGATTTTGTTGATGAGTTAATCGATAAAAATTCTTGGTGGTATCCTGTCTGATCTTTACCCATCATTTGAATGCCATAACTGATAAACAACTTCTTGTTTACTTCGGCCATGGGCATGAAAATCGCACACGCCATTCAAAGCTTATGTCCGCAGTCATCTCTTTGGTAGGAACCCAGATGGTTCTTCATTGCGCATGCGTTGGTTCCACCTGACATATGTTGTCTGCTCTCCATTGTCCGTATTACCTTTTTTTACTGTTTGTATTATTTAGGAGTTTTTTTTTTTATAATGATTTTGTTAATCCCTGACAACATGACCGATATAAAAGAAAGAAAGAAAGAAAGAAAGGAAAAAATTGAAAGTGAGAAGGAAAGAAACGATGCAAATTAGTTAGAAATAAATAAATAAATAAAGGAAGAAAGAAAGAAAGAAAAAAGAAAACGAGAAAGAAAAAGTGAAAAGAAAATATTGAACGTGAGAAGAAAAGAAACGATGCAAATTAGCTTGAAAGAAAGAAAGAAAGAAAGAAAGAAAGAAAAATGTAAAATAGCAAAAAGAAAGAAAGTAATAAAAGAAAAAGAAAGAAGAAAAAGAAAGAAAGAATGAAAGAAAGGAAGAAAGACAAAGTAGAAGGAAAATATTGAAAGTGAGAAGAAAAAGAAATGATGCAAATTAGCTTGAAAAAAGAAAGAAAAAAGAAAGAAAGAAAGAAAGAAGAATTGCAAAATAGCAAAAAAAGAAGAAAGAAAGAAAAAAACAAAATGGAAGGATAAAATTGAAAGTGAGAAGGAAAAAAGAAAGGAATGAATGGAAGTAAACAAGTAATCAAGCAAACAAGAAAGAAAGAAAGAAAGAAAGAAAGGAAGGAAGGAAGGAAGGAAGGAAGGAAGGAAGGAAGGAAGGAAGGAAAAGAAAGAAACGAAAAAGTCAGATTAAAAGAACATGAAAGAAAAAAAATGAAAATATAAAATGGATGTATAAAATTGAAACAGTAAAGGAAAGAGGGGAAGGTGTGGTAGAAAGAAAGAAAAAAAGAAAGAAAGAAAGAAAGCAAGAAAGAAAAAAGAAAGAAAAAAGAAAGAAAGAAAGATGAACTGTAAAATTGAAAGGAGGTAATATAAAACTAAAGGTGAGGAAAAAAAGCAATAATAATATGAAAGAAAGAATGAAAGAAAGATTAATTGTAAAATCGAAAGAAAGGAGAAAGCAATAAAAGAAAGAAAAAGAAAGAAGAAGAAGATAGAAGAACGTGAAAGAATGAATGAAAGAAAGACAAACAAAAATCGAAGGACAAAATTGAAACGGTGAAGAAAAGGAGAGAAGCTGTAGCAGAAAGAAAGAAAGAAAGAAAGTAGAAACAAAAGAAAGAAGAACAAAGAAGAGAAAAAGAACAAAAGAGGATGACAGCCAGAAATAAAAAAGGAAAAGTTAAAATTGTAAAGGGAAAGAAAAGAGGCAGACATGAAAGATAGAAAATAGAAAACAAAATTGCATGATAAAATTTAAACAGTGACAGAAAGAAAGAACGTAAAGTGTGAGGGAGAGAAAGAAAGAAAGAAAAAAGAAAGAAAGAAAAAAGAAAGAAAGAAAATACGATAAAATAGAGAAAGAGGAGGGAAAGAAAAATAGATGGAAGTTGTGTCAGAAAACAAGCGAGCAAGATGAACTGTAAAAATAAAAGAAAGAAGATAAATGAAAAAAAAAGTTAAGAGAGAAGGAGTACGTGAACAAACGAAAGAAAGAAAGAAAAAAAGAAGGAAAATAGAAAGAAGAAAAAAAGAAGATGAAAGAGAATCGAAAGAACGTAAAAAAAAAAAAGGAAAAACAAAAAAAGATAAAAGAACCTGAAAAAGCCACATGTTGATTACTTCTGTTTCAAAGAAATAATTCTATCACAGCACAAGTATTCCGGCGAGTTTATCGCATTTTCCGAAAAGCTAGGTGTTAATGCCGCGTCCCAAGAAGCACAGCCGCTAAGTTTAACTGCATCTCCACTTGAACAATTGAGTAGCAATTAACCACAGCAGGTCTGCCATTGTGGCGGTCGCCGCCATCAATCCCACTGAATGCAATCGTCGTCTGCTGTTCTCCTTTTTCAGATCACAACTCGTTCGTCTGATGTCGCTAACCCGACACAGACTACGTGTCAACGATACAAGCGATTTTAATCGCATCGGTAAACAAATAATGTGTGAAGGCACAAATTAAGAAAGCTAATTATGTATCTACATCCTTAAACCTATTGAATACGCTTAATGATTCTCATAAGTAGAAGCCTTCTTAATGATTATTTCATCAGTTCGTATTATTAATTATCGGCTAATTTATTATTGTTGTTTTTTTCCCTGGGGACCATTATTAGGTTGTCCCAAAAGTTCGATTTTATAGGGAAATTAAAACACAGAACAAGATTATGGCATTAAATATTTCTTCAACTAAATATGAAACATTTTCAGTATTTACATTATTCGAACTATTGTCCTCATCTTTGTTGCTATTTGTACGACATTTCGGCTGTTGTACGCTCCGGCCTTCTTCAGATGCTAGGAATTTCGAACCGAACCCTTTATTACAATCACGGGAATATATTCATTCCTTGCGTAAAGCCTCGATTGGAAGTTATCTCCCTTTAACCCTGCAAGTTACTTGTTCACCAATGCTGTAGTCTGGTATTGAACTCACAACTATAAGATACTGTAAACACTACCTCATCTCAGAAATATAGACAAATAAATCATTTTGTTGCACAACATTTTTTCCATTTTTACTTTAACTTAAAGATTCTGTCTTCCCAGAATTTCAGTGGTTTCCAGGCAAAGAACTCATTAAGGTGGGTTTTTTTTTTGTCATCCAATGAAGTAAAATTTTTGCCATAGGGATTGTTTTGCAAATAAATGAAAATCTGAGGAACGATGCCTGGTGAATATGGTGGGTAGGGAAACTTATCCCAGACAAGCTGCCATAATTTTTGTCGGGTCCCCAAAGAAACGTGAAATCTAACTTATTCTGATGGAAAACAGCACCTTTCCTGTTTGCTAATTCTGAGCGTTTTTCTTGGATTTTTGCCTTTAATTCGTCCAATTGCGAGAAATTTTTCAGAATAAACTGACTGGCTATTTGGCATACACTCATAGCACAGGATTCCGTTACAATCCCACCAGATACACAGCATGACTTTCTTAGAACGATCTGCTTCTTACAAAGACCTGCTTAGGGGTGGCTAAATTTGGCTCATGTCGCTTACCCGATGACCTTTTTCGCTGAACGTTGTTGTAAACAATACATTTCTCATCACCAGTCAAAATTTGCTTTAAAAAGTTTTCATTTCATTTATGCAGCAAATTACAAATAGAAATGCGATCCAAAAGATTCTTTTCACTAAGATTATGTAGCACCCAATTTGAGTACCCAAGCTTCACTAAATGTTTAAGGATGGCAGATTTTGATAAATTTACTGTTTCTGCTATAGTGTTTTCGTCATCTATAGTGAGATGGGGTCTGCCTAAGCGCTCTTCATCAGTAAGGCTACTATAACCAAATATAAACTTAACGAACCACTTCTCTACAGGTCTATCAGCTAAAGCACCTTCATTGTACACAGAACGCGTCGTTTTATTGCTTGCAGTCAGTCAGTTAAGTGCCATACGTGCTACACGCTTTTGGCGATCATGTCTCGAAAGAGACATGACTAACTGGGCAGAAGATTATCTCGCAGTAAGTTGCCATTGCTTTCTGCGGTAGACTGGTTGCCAGACAAGGCTATAGAACCCATTCTGTCCTCTTATTTCACCCATAACTGGAGAGAAGAAACGGATTAATACCTTTCTCAAGGAAATTCAACTGGAATTTGAACTCGACACCCAGATTTGTCGTTCCGAGTCGATATCCACTGCACCACAAATCACATCTCCCTTCTTTCTTTCTTTTTTTTTTTTTTTTGCCTTTACGGTAATGAAAAAGCATCAAGTGTTTAAAATGCAGCTTTACAATCTTCCATTTTTATAGGGATGTAAATTTGACACGAATTTGGTAATTTTAAACTTTCTTTCTCAAGAAATAGTTTCAATTGTGCTCTAATCAGAAATGTAAGCATATTATTATAACTGTCGATAAATATGACCTGTTGGAACATGAACGACTAAAATCTGCATTAACTTTCCGAACAACCCAATAACAGACGACGAAAAATTGTAACAAGGCACACAGGAGCAAATCCTCAGTGGTATTTCCTGTTTTGAAGAACCCAGGCGTACCATCTGATATGAATTTAAGTGCAGTACTCGAATAGCGTTGAGGTCGTGAGATTCTTTTTTAAATGCAATGTCAATCGTTATCTTCTGTCTTCTTAATTCCTGTTCTTTTATTGTTCTCTCTCCTTAATTATGTTTTCTTCTTCTCATATTATTATAAGTCCTATGCTAACAGTTTCTTCTCTCACTTGTGGAACTCTCTTCCGGCTTCTTGCTTTCCACTCAACTTTGATCTTCAAAAATTTAAATGCAATGTCAATCGTTATCTTCTGTCTTCTTAATTCCTGTTCTTTTATTGTTCTCTCTCCTTAATTATGTTTCCTTCTTCTCATATTATTATAAGTCCTATGCTAACAGTTTCTTCTCTCACTTGTGGAACTCTCTTCCGGCTTTTTGCTTTCCACTCAGCTTTGATCTTCAAAAATGTAAATGCAATGTCAATCGTTATCTTCTGTCTTCCTAATTCCTGTTCTTTTATTGTTCTCTCTCCTTAATTAAGTTTTCTTCTTCTCATATTATTATAAGTCCTATGCTAATAGTTTCTTCTCTCACTTGTGGAACTCTCTTCCGGTTTCCTGCTTCCCAGTCAAGTTTGACCCTCAAAAAATTGAAATGCAATGGCAATCGTTATTTTTATCCTCCTGCTATATTATCACTCTTTCTCCTTAATAGATTTTTTCTCTCATCTTCTTTATCCTGCGTCCTTATGGCCTTAAATGAAGTAAAATTATTTACATTATTTACACTGTTCTGACTGCTGTCCTTATTTTTACTGCAATATTCACGAAGTTTTGGCCGTTGTACGCCCCGACCTTCTTTAGGTGATTGGATAAAAATGGTGGATAAAAGCGTTAGTTGGATCCAACGACTTGATACAAAGAGTTGTGAGTTCAATACCTGGCTACAACAGTGGTGAACAAATAACTTAGAGAGAACCCCGTTGAATCTGTAGAAGTGATTCTTCATTGCGTGTTCTTTTAGACGTCGGGGTTTACCAGTATAGTAGTAGAGTGTGTGGTTAATGTTTATTGAATTGGCCTTGTGTCAAACATAACCAAACTTCCTACATCTTACAGGTTTATTCGCTATCATCACTATCATCAGATAGGTTGAAGATTGGAATGCGTGGAAGAATAAATGTATAACTTTTATGTTTAAAATAGAAATTTATTAATGGAAAGAATAACATATATTGGTTAATGTTCACTGAGAAAGAGTATTAAGAAGTTAAGGATATCAAGAGTACAAAGTAGACCTTGCAAGAATAAGCTTATGTGTACGTAAGCAGGAACGTATGTATGTATGTATGTATGAGCGTTTATTGTTGGGTAGTCTTTGATGTTATTGCTCAGGGTGAATGGTGGAAAGGAAGGAGGTGAGAGGTGAGATAGAAAGACAGAGACAATTATAGTAATCGCTGGACGTTTGTCAAGGGACGTGTTAATTACTCGCGTCTTTTTTTCTCTCTGGCGACAGTCAATTTTGGACCGTCTTTAATTTCGTTTGCTGGACTAAGAAAGGCCTTTTGAGAAATTACTCCCGGATGTGATTCTGGCCTTTTAATTTTGTTTTTCGATGTTTCCTAGTTTTCTATTGGCAGAAAAACATTTTGCCACGAGGTGTGAAAGTTCGCGAGTTTTGTTTTTGGATTCGCTTTTGTGGGTCTGCTAAGCAAAGTTTCTAATTCGAGTAAATTTGTTCACTTTTAACAAAATCAATAAGTCAGTGCTTAGCATTTGAATAGTTAAATCTAGAACTTATTTTGTTCACTACAAATCTTTTTATCTGACCTTCCTTATTTTTAAAGAACAAGGGCCGATAACTCTTTTTAATAACTCTTTCAGTGCGCTTAGGACCTCTTCCCGGAAGATCGCTAACTGATCCAGTCTGGCGATTAGGTTTCGAATCTTGTTATCGCTAGGAGATACTCATAAACATGCTAGCGGTATTTTTCCTTAGTTTGAACAATGGAGCTTTCATTGGAATAGAAAAACTCAATGAGTTTTACATGTTGCTGAACACAGTTTACTCTCCCCTCCAACAAAAATCTGGTGTAGGCGTCAAAGCTAAACTCGCAGCCGAGATTGAAAAAGACGTCCAATCCATAGTGGACTGGGGTAAGAAATGGCTAGTAAATTTTAATGCTTCTAAAACGAAGCTACTCTCAATTAACCATCATCGACAATCTCACCTACCTCCCATTAGCATGGACCAGGCTTGCCTCCCAGAGAGTAAAACACTACGCCTCCTTGGTCTCACACTTTCAGCGGACCTCAAATGGAATGACTATATCGAATCCATTGCTAAATCCGCTGCTATGAAAGTCGGTTCTCTGTGTAGGGCCTGGAAGTTTTTTCCGTCTAAATCTATCCTGCACATTTACAAATCTACCATCCGCCCGTGCATTGAATACTGCTGCCATATCTGGTCGGGTGCCCCTGCTATTCTCCTCGGGCTTCTCGATAAGTTTCAGAGGAGGGTCTGTAATGTGATAGATACCGACTTGGCAGACCGCCTGCAGTCTCTCTCCCACCGGCGAGACGTGGCTTCCCTGTGTCTCTTCTATAAATACTTTCACGGCTTCTGCTCCGATGAACTTAGATCATTGGTGCCCTCTAAATACGAATTTGCACGAGATAGTAGATTAGCAACTAGATCCCACCCTTTTACAGTGAAACCGATAAAATGCAGCCGTAACTTCTACTCCAACAGTTTCTTTCCTCGCACTTCCCGACTGTGGAATTCTCTTCCAAACGATTGCTTTCCCGACGGCTACAATCTCCAGGAGTTTAAATGTAAGGTCAATACACACCTCCTAACACACTAACCTGCTCCCATTCTATCAAGCACTCTTCCCATCTGCCCGACCCTCATCCTCGCTATCCTTACTCATCTGTCACCTTTCTCCTGACATTCCCTATGTCTATCCACTCCTTCTCTTTACCTTCCCCTATGTAGCCCCATGCGCAATAGTGGCAGTGGAATGCCTTGCTTGGGGTGAGATGATTAAAAAAAAAAAAAAATCATACGCAGGTATTTTAATCTCTAGGGAATGCTGTATAAGCCGCAGAAAAATAAACTATAAAAGATTGAAAGGAAGAAGTTATAACGTTTTCAACATATTCAGTTTTTCAGTAGCCACCCTATACAAAATTTTAATGAAGAATATGGCGAATTACCTTGTCAGACCAAGTGACAGCGTGTCGCGTGTATTCTACGACTGATAATGTGGCGAAAAAGAAGAAGCAGTTAAATAAAATTAGTAGCACAAAAGAGCTGCTATGAGTTTCAGAAGCTATGCTAATGACCCTTTCTTGCTTGTCTGGCGTGGCCGATCAGAAAAATCGCTCAGCCGTTGCTTTTTGCTTACTAGGTCAGTCTGGATTTTGGGAGCCTGGTGAGCGACAGTGTCCTTCTGCTGTTGTGAGGGGAAGATTGAATTTCTGTCCCCGTTTTTATTAATACTTTGCCTGCTGGACTGTTCACAACAGATTTGCGATTGAACTTTGTGTTGGCCAACGAAGTCTTTCTTTTCTTCTTTATTTCTATTGACTCCATTGGTTGATAACCAATTACAAAAATGAAAAGCGAAAATAAGCATAAAAGCTACCAATAAAAAATGAATTTTCTCATTTTTGTGTGTGAGGACAAATTATTATCAAACTTAAAAACAAAAATATTTTAAGCTTCAGTCCTTTTCAGTCATATATGACAGTGAAAACATGTTAGATCTATAAACATTTCCAATATGTTCCTTATCGTATGATAATGTACTTTAATACTTAATGATTATTTATTATTAATTATTATATTAGTCAATCAGTTAAGTGCCATACGTGAGACATGCTTTGGGCGATCATGTCTCGAAAGAGACATGACTGACTGGGCAGAAGATTATCCCGCAGTAGGTTGCCATTGCTTTCTGCGGGAGATTGGTTGCTAGACAAGGCTATAGAACCCAATCTGTTCTGTTATTTGACGCATAGCTAGAGGGGAAAGAAATATATTACATTATTAAGTAGTAATTAATGGGGGATCAGTTTATTACTTCATAACAATATAAAACTGGTCCCCACTTTATGCCCAGCTTAATCATGTTTTCAACTGTTATATTCAGTCAGTCAGTTAAGTGCCATACTTGTTACACGCTTTAGGTGATCATGTCTCGAAAGCGAAATGACTAACTGGGCAGAAAATTATCCCGCAGTAGGTTGCCATTACTTTCTGTGGTAGACTGATGCTAACCAAGGCTATAGAACAAATCCGTCCTGCTATTAAACACATGGACTGAGAAGAAATGGATTATATCATATTATTATATTAATAAGCAGTAATTAGTGGGGGTCAGTTTATTACTTCTTAACTATAGAGAACCGATCCCCGGCTTTATTCCAAGTGGAAGCCCTAACCATGTTTTCAGCTATTATTTTCAGTCAGTCAGTTAAGTGCCATATGTGATATACACTTTGGGTGATCATGTCTCTTTCGAGACATGACTGACTGGGCCGAAGATTATCCCTCAGTAGGTTGCCATTACTGTCTGCGGGAGATTGGTTGCTAGACAAGGCTATAGAACCCAATCTGTCCTGTTATTTGACGCATAACTAGAGGGGGAAGAAATATATTACATTATTAAGTAGTAATTATGGGGGATCGGTTTATTACTTCATAACAATATAAAACTGGTCCCCCACTTTATGCCCAATAGAAGCTTTAATCATGTTTTCAACTGTCATATTCAGTCATTCGGTTAAGTGCCATACTTGTTACACGCTTTAGGTGATCATATCTCGAAAGCGAAATGACTGACTGGACAGAAAACTATCCCGCAGTAGGTTGCCATTACTTTCTGCGGTAGACTGGTTGCCAACCAAGGCTATAGAACCCAATCTGCCTTGTTTTTTTTTTTAACCCCAAACTGGAGGGAAATGAGGTTTTAATATCTTTCCAAAGGATATTTGCTCGTAAGTGATGCAAGAAATTCAACTGGAATTCGAAATATTATTATTTACTTTATATTTATTGACCTTATTTTTTCGTTCTTATCAGTATGTTTAGGCAGAATATTTCCACGTAGTAGATTGCAATTACTTTCTGCGGTAGACTGATGCCAACCAAGGCTATAAAACCCAATCTGTCCTGATATTTAACCAATGGCTGTAGGAAAAGACATAGGTTAATACCTTTCCAAAGGGTATTTGCGTGTTTATGAATGCGACGAATTCAACTGGAATTCGACCTCGGCTCACCGATTTCTTGTTCCGAGGCGATATTCACAGCACCACAACGCACATTCCTCACACAAAGTCCACAAATACCCAAAACTAGATACGACTCATTGCACTTCTAACGTCAAAAACACAAAATTTATAATCCTACCGTCTAAGACGAAATTCTTCTGCAAAAATTGTAAATAAATTAGTCATTACTAATACTAGGAACCGCCATGTTCAAGATAATCAAAGACAATCTATATATATATATATATATATATATATATATATATATATATATATATATATATATAAGGCAATCTGTGAGTCTGTGTGTGACTGCTTCCTATGCATGCCTACATTTTTTAAGCTACGCCATTAAAACTTTCTAGGGACACATATCTACAGGGAAGCCAGGTCGACACATACTTTTTGAGTTTATGTTCAGCACTTTTTGGCCAATGGACACGATTTTTATATTGGCTCCGTAAAACATCTAAGATCTATGATGGTTGCTAGATTACGTTACAGAAATCAAATCACACGTGTCAAACGCGACTAAAAAATGAGCCTTTATGCTTAATTTTTATTTCGGCGTTTTATTTCCGTAAAACATCTAAGATCTAAGATGGCTGGTGAATTACGTCACAGAAATCAAATCACACATATCAAACGCGACTAAAATATTTTTATTTAAAAAAAAAATGAGCCTTTATATTTAATTTTTATTCCGACGTTTTAAAAATTCATTTGGTCAACAAAAAAAATGTGAATATTTTTCCCCGTAATTTTGAAACAAAAGAAATATTTAAAAAAATGTAGGCGTGCATAGGGAACAGTCACACGGAGACTCACAGATTGCCTTTTATATATATATAGATTATATTTTAAGTGTCTGCAGCGAATTTAAACGTAGCTATTTGTTTCATCCGCTGAAGAATTTAAAATGTTCTGAGTTGCACGGGCAACGCCGGGTTATGATGCTAGTTAGAAATAAAAGTAAATCCAACATCAGTTCAGATGCTGCTACTTATCAACTAAATATCTTACAATGTAAAAGCACTTAAACGATACTCACCGATCATAAACTGGATTTCTGTTTTGATAACATTTAAACTCGACCATAATACAACTGACCATAACTTTGATTTTACAAATTCTTTATTTTTCATTCTTTATGAAGGAAGCTATTCAAGGGCACACTGATATCAATATTACAAACTATCCACTCACATCAAAAACATAATATTACTACTACTAATACTACGAGTGGAAATAAATCAATTAAAATGAAGATGAAAGAAATCCTAGTAAAAAATGAAGAATGTTTTTCCATTCAGATTTTATCCATATTCTAACTTGAACATTTTACAATGTTTATATATGACATTTATCTCATTGCATTTATTTAATAGATTTTTATTCTCAAGTAATTTAATAATATATAGTTTTTCGTATAAACATAATGAACATGATTCATTTAAGGACTTACATGTTTTAGCTTCTTTTAGAATTTTCCACTTTATTGTGGGTGTTTTGTTTTTTGTTTCCTTTACAAACCAATGATATTTCGATAGGGATGCTCTATTTTTGTATTTGTTATTATTAAATGAAGAGGTGTGCTGGTAAAACTGACGTTTTAGAGTGTTCTTAGTAATTTCTATATAAATTTTTATATTATTTGGGTTTTCCTTTAAAGATATTTTGCATTGATAGACGATTGATTCCGTTAGGCACCTGTTTTCTAACGGGCAATCTATAGGGTTTCTACAATTACATTTTTCCTTGTCTGAATTGTTATTTTCCGTTATTAGGTTGTTTTTATTAATTTTGTTTAAGTTTTTTAAAATATTATTATTGCGATTTTTTATGATTTTTTTAGATTGCAGTAACTTAATTTAAGTGTTTTTATTAAAGATCTTACTTAATGGATTTTCTCCCCAATTTACTAATAGTCATTTGGTTGAAAGTGGGTGTGTACCAGATAATATTTTTATTCTTATTTTTTCTTCGGGGTTACTTTTCTTGTTTACAAATTTAATATTTGGGTTTCTATATCAACTATTTTTAAGCCGGTATTGTAAAAATTGCTATGCTTATTAAATACTTCTTCATCTGTTGAGTTTCTACTAATTCTGTATTCTATTGATGAGGATACATGTTTGATAACAGATGGAGAGTGGTTAGCCTTAAATTCTAGTGAAAATAATGTTAACAGAATCTTTTAATGAAATAAGTTACTAAATAACTTTAACTGTTAGTATCTTTCAATAAAGTGATAAATAACTTTGTATTAAATTTATTAAAATAACATAATTAAATAATAATATATAAATAAGAACCATACATATAAATTATCATAAAAATATTAACGGTTAGAATCTTTCAATGAAAAAATAAATTACTGAATATAATATAAAATTATTATTATTATTATTATTATTATTATTATTATTAATAATAATAATAATTATTATTATTATTATTATTATTATTATATTATTATTATTATTATTAATAATAATAATTATTATTATTATTATTAATAATTATAATAATAATAATAATAATAATAATAATAATTTCAACATCTTGAACTGGACTCTAAACAACATCAGACAAATGGATTCTAAGACAAGAAAGCTTCTTTCTAAGCATAAGATGCATCATCCAAAGGCTGATGTAGACCGTCTATACATACCCCGTAAAGAAGATGGAAGAGGTCTTATTCAGCTAGTATTGTCATACAAGACAACAATTATTGGCTTACTAACATGCATAGAAACAACAAAAGACTGGATGATACAATTAGTTAAACAACATGAAAACAGAAAGAAAAAATATTCAATAATGAAAGAAGGCTGTAAATACAAACAAGATCTCAATTTTAGTAATTTTGTCGAAAAGCAAAACAGAAGCCAAGAACCAACTATTGCGGCAAAAAACATGAAAAAGAAAGCCAAGGATAAAGCTCTTGAACAGATGAAATAACGCTGGCAAGACAAACCTTTACATGGCCAATATCCAGAACGTGCTAATAAATCCAATGTTGATAAAGTTAATACTCATCAATGGTTACGTGCATCTGGATTAAAGTCTGAGACTGAATGCTTTATTCTTGCAGCGCAAGACCAAAGTCTTTTCACTAGGAACTTTCAGGCAAATATTATACATAATTATGTGGATCCAAAATACAGGTTCTGTGATAAATACCAAGAAGCAATAGACCATCTAATCTCAGGACGTTCTGTACTTGCCCCAAATGTATATAAAAATCGTCACGATAGAGTGGCACAATATTTGCATTGGACAATGTGCAAACACGATGACAAATATGTAAACAAACACTGGTATGAACATCACCCAGCACCGCTTACAGAAATAAAATATATTACCATTCTATGGGATTGCACCATCTACACAGACAGAAATATTGAAGCAATTAGGCCTGACATTATTGTTAAAAACCAGAAAGAAAAAACTTGCCTATTAATTGATATGGCTTGTCCAGCAAATTGTAACATAGTAATCAAGGAATTTGAAAAACTGTCAAAATATAAAGACCTGGAAATTGAAATAGAATAATGTGGAAATTGAAAACAAAAATAGTGCCAGTGATAGTAAATGCACTTGGAATGATGAAAAATTGAACAAAACAACACATTGAAAGAATCCCTGGAAACCCCAGCTTAAGAGGTATACAAAACATTGTCTTATTAAGTACAGCCCACACACTAAGGAGAACTTTGTCTATGTAACGCTAGAGATGATAGGGGAGATAGAAAAAACATGAATATTTTACCCCAACACAACACGACATGCCTTAGGTCTTCCCACAGACTTGGTAGGTAGTGCGACCATAGCAAAAATCGAAATATGATGAAAAATGACAACATAATGATAATAGCAATAAATAATCAGAAAGAATGATAATAAAAAACAACTCTAAATTATTAAATCTGTGAAGAAGCTTGTTATAAGTGAAACATGTTAGATTAAAGAGACTCTTTTCCTACTTGTTCTTGATTTATTCTCTCTCTCTCTCTCTCTATATATATATATATATATATTTGTGTATTTAGGCAGCAAATTTTCTTTTAAACATGTCAGATTAAATAAATTGCAAGCAATATTATTTTTTATATTGTGAATGTAAACAGGAATGTTGTTGTAGATGTCTACAAATGTAACGTAAGACGACTAATTAATGTGGTTGTTGTAAATCCAACATATATATATTTTGGGGTACCTTAAGAGATGAATGAAAATAACATCTTTCAACGTTACAGCTCATTTCTGTCATCTTTTGATTGATTATCCGTGAGTATGGACGGATTTTATTAAAAATAAGCAAACATATTGTTTCCAATTTATTTAATCTCACACACACACACACACACACACACACACACACACACACACACACACACACACACACACACAGAGGCGCGCATATATATATATATATATATATATATATATATATATATGAATTGACATTAAGTATACATCAAATATGGACAGGAATCCGACAGAAATATAAGATAAAAATCAAATACGAAACGTTTACCAATCTAAGCTGTTTTACTTTTATTAATTGTATATACATTCTGTTTTGTCTATAACAGAGATGAGATGGTATTCATTCTGGTGTTTGTAAACCTGCAGACTTCAGTTACCTGGCTAGTCGCCATTACCTACTGACCTATTCGTGTTCACACGCAACATGTGCTAGTCATTGGTTTGTCAAGGTAAGGAAGAAAAGGAAAAATCAGTCGGGGGTCAATAATTCGCCCAAATTGTCATATTAAAAGACTAATCATGCCGTCCAATTCGTCTAGCCTGCCGTGACCTCAGCTTGGTTTCTGCCTGACTGGCACTAGTAGGTTCATAGCAAAAAGAAGTTGAATATGAAACTGGGTTACAGAATAAAAATGTCTGGAGAGTTAAGATGGTAGTGTACATGGCAATGGTGGTGATCGTTTTAAGGAAGACTATGTCTGTACAGAATATTTTACCCCAAGCAATGCGCATAGTAGAAAAAAGTACATAAAAGGATATTGAATACAACTGGCGAGAACAGACATACTTGTCTAATCTCCTTTTCAATTTTTGTGGATTTATTGAATTTACTACCAGCAATTGAAATGAAGATGAAAGAAATCCTAGTCAAAAATGAAGAATGCTTGACAATGCTTCATCTAATCAAAATTCCAGATAATATTACTACTACTAATACTACTAGTGGAAATAAAGCAATTGAAATGAAGATGAAAGAACTCCTAGTCAAAAATGAAGAATGCTTGACAATGCTTCATCTAATCAAAATTCCAGATAATATTACTACTACTAATACTACTAGTGGAAATAAAGCAATTGAAATGAAGATGAAAGAAATCCTAGTCAAAAATGAAGAATTCTTGACAATGCTTCATCTAATCAAAATTCCAGATAATATTACTACTACTAATACTACTAGTGGAAATAAAGCAATTGAAATGAAGATGAAAGAAATCCTAGTCAAAAATGAAGAATGCTTGACAATGCTTCATCTAATCAAAATTCCAGATAATATTACTACTACTAATACTACTAGTGGAAATAAAGCAATTGAAATGAAGATGAAAGAAATCCTAGTCAAAAATGAAGAATGCTTGACAATGCTTCATCTAATCAAAATTCCAGATAATATTACTACTACTAATATTACAAATGAAAATAAAGTAATTGAAATGACGATGAAAGAAATCCTAGTCAAAAATGAAGAATGCTTGACAATGCTTCATCTAATCAAAATTCCGGATAATATTACTACTACTAATACTACTAGTGGAAATAAAGCAATTGAAATGAAGATGAAAGAAATCCTAGTCAAAAATGAAGAATGCTTGACAATGCTTCATCTAATCAAAATACCAGATAATATTACTACTACTAATACTACTATTGGAAACAAAGCAATTGAAATGAAGATGAAAGAAATCCTAGTCAAAAATGAAGAATGCTTGACAATGTTTCATCTAATCAAAATTCCAGATAATATTACTACTACTAATACTACCAGTGGAAATAAAGCAATTGAAATGAAGATGAAAGAAATCCTAGTCATAAATGAAGAATGCTTGACAATGCTTCATCTAATCAAAATTCCAGATAATATTACTACTACTAATATTACTAGTGGAAATAAAGCAATTGAAATGAAGATGAAAGAAATCCTAGTCAAAAATGAAGAATACTTGACAATGCTTCATCTAATCAAAATTCCAGATAATATTACTACTACTAATACTACTAGTGGAAATAAAGCAATTGAAATGAAGATGAAAGAAATCCTAGTCAAAAATGAAGAATACTTGACAATGCTTCATCTAATCAAAATTCCAGATAATATTACTACTACTAATACTACTAGTGGAAATAAAGCAATTGAATTGAAGATGAAAGAAATCCTAGTCAAAAATGAAGAATGCTTGACAATGCTTCATCTAATCAAAATTCCAGATAATATTACTACTACTAATACTACTAGTGGAAATAAAGCAATTGAAATGAAGATGAAAGAAATCCTAGTCAAAAATGAAGAATGCTTGACAATGCTTCATCTAATCAAAATTCCAGATAATATTACTACTACTAATATTACAAATGAAAATAAAGTAATTGAAATGACGATGAAAGAAATCCTAGTAAAAAACTGAAGAGTTCTTGACAATGTTTCATCTAATCAAACAAATTTGTTTTAGGATTCAATAACTTCTACATTTAACCATGAAATACATCCTATTGAAACTATTTTATATTTGCGACGTTTGTATTCTGTAAAAACCATCAAATGTTATAAAATTGCTTATATATTTTTTCTCATCTTCTACATTTTTTACAAAGCCCTCGATAAAATAACTCCAAAACGTAACAGGCAGCCGACATATTAATTCCTCTTCTGTGTCCGTTATTCTATCGATTAAATTACGTTTACGCTGTAAATATTTATTCAATTTACGAACTTTTAATCGGCTTTTTTCCCACTTTGTCTACATAAGCAGTTACTTCAATATCCAATATACATGATCAATTAAAATTCCGTGATCGATACGAAATGCTAAATAGAAGAGATTTGTTTTCTTTATTTGGATCTGCGAACTGTATTTGTTTATTCCTTTACTAGCTAGAAAAAACATATTTTTTAAGATATTTCTGGATTTTCATTCATAAATAGGTAAGAGGTAGAAAAAGCAAACCTGATATCTATCTATCTATCTATCTATCTATCTATCTATCTATCTATCTATCTATCTAAAAATATCCATCTACGTCAGACTGTTCATATCTATCTCTCTGTCGGTCGGTTGGTCGGGCTATCTATCTATCTATCTATCTATCTATCTATCTATCTATCTATCTATCTATCTATCTATCTCATTCCGTCCGTATGTATGTATGTATGTATGTATCTATCTATCTATCTATCTATCTATCTATCTATCTATCTCAGTCTCTTCATCTATCTATCTATCTATCTATCTATCTATCTATCTATCTATCTATCTATCTCAGTTTGTTTATATAATATATGTATATATATATATTCATAAAAGTCCCTTTATAACTATCTATGTATCTATTTATCTATCTCAGTCTCTTCATCTATCTATCTATCTATCTATCTATCTATCTATCTATCTATCTATCTATCTATCTAGTATGAATGAACAAAAATTTAAAGGTTTGTTGCTTAGCTGAGTGACATTATCATCAGCATGCCTATTTCTGAGTATCATATCCGTATCCACCGGAAATCACCCTGTCCACTTCTCAGAGAGTATCAACAATTTACTATTTATACTTCTCGATTCTTTCATTTTTATATTTATTTTTATTGCTACAGTTTTTTTTTTGTTTTTTTTTTCTTCATATTTTAGGTGTGTTTTGCTGCGTTCTGTGTCGCCTCTGAATACGCGCGCTACTAGCACGATACTACATAAAACAGAAAGGGTCATTTCTTTGAAGTCACAAAAATGCATATTACATGTTAGCCCAGGGTCCTTCTGCAGGTACCTGTACCTGTACCTGTTTCGGCATTCACTCTGGTCGGGTTGAGCCGGTTTCCTTCTTTGGAGAAAGATTCGTTGGAATTTGTTTAAGAGAAAGGTCCCAAGTCCTACTCAGGCATTTTTTTAATTAACCTGCAACAGGTTGCCAATGCCTGCTGCGGTAGACTGATTGCTAGCCAAGGCTATAGAACCCAGCCTGCCCTGTTATTTAACTCATAACTGAAGGGAAAGGACGAAGGGTATTAGCGCGTAAGTGAATGCAAGGAATTCAACTGGAATTCGAATTCCGCTCCTTGATTTTTCTTTCCGAGCCGATATCCACTGTACCACAACGCACATCCGTCAAGAAACGCTTACAGCACCTGGTATTGCCATGCATCACCCATCGAAGTACTGACCAGGCTCAACGTTGCTTAACTTCGGTGATCAGACCAGAACCGGTGTATTCAACGGGATATGACCGTAAACCCTCAGCGGCTGGTCTTAGCCGGTTGCAAACTTGGGTGTGGGGGGCAGAATTCATTTTGGACATATTCCAAACCTAGACAAACGTAATACATTACTGTCAGCATGCCCCGCCCAAGAGACACTCCGCCTAATCGCTGACCAGTCTAGACCTCTTTCCTTCGCATTACCCCACTTTTTTCAAAATATATATTAATATGTATTTTAAATCATTGCCAAAATGTGACTTGTATATTATTCGTCCATCTCTCGTTATGCCCTCAGAACCAGTGCCAAATATACAAGTCAAAAGAAATATTATGCAAATTAACATATCATACATTCAGATGTATGGCATCACAGCAAATAAACTTTTACAGAAATTCACAACAATATAAAAGATGACAACAATCATTCTTCAACACTCACATAGATGCATAAGGTGTAAACAGCACATCAGGATTATGTCGGGTGTCGTTATCCTCAGTATCCCGAAAAGTGAATTTATCGAGTTCGGTCATTTCATGCGGCTTATTCTAGTGGCGTGTCATTCTTTATGGCACCTGTTGCAGGAACACAAAATCCAACTGTTCAAAGCCACACATGTGACTTTTATATTTTTCTCTTCCTTTTTGTTTGTTTCGTCTGTTTGATCATCATCCCTCCACGAGTGGTCTTAGCCAGTTGCAAACCTGGATGTGGAATGCATATCAACGCTTCAGAATTCTTGAAATCCTCTCAAGTGAATACGCCTAGTTTTGGTGCAATATTTAAAACCCAATGAAAAGTAATTCATCACTGTCAGAATACCCAGCCTACGATGCACTCTGGTCAATTGCTGGCTATTCTGGCCCTGGCTTTCGCATTCTGTAACATTACCTCCCCTTTTATTTTTTCAAATTACATTTGAATAATTGTGAAATGTGACTTGTAGCTTACTCGTCTATTTCTCGCTATGCCTCCAGAACCAGCGCCATATACAAGAGTCAAATGAAATATTATGCAACATAAAAAACATATTCAGAGCATATGATAATAACAGCAAATAGAATTTTACAGAAATGTACAGCAATATAAAAGATGGCAATTATCATCCAACCAAAACTCACCTAGAGGCATAAGGTGTAAACGGTACATCCGGACTCTGTCGGGTGTCGTTATCCTCAGTATCCCGAAAAGTGAATTTATCGAGTTGGGTCATTTCATGCGGCTTATTCTAGTGGCGTGTCATTCTTTATGGCACCTGTTGCAGGAACACAAAATGCAATTGTTCAAAGCTGCACATGTAAATTTTATATACATATATATATTTGCTTTTTGTTTGTTTGTTTGTTTGTTTGTTTCGTCCGTCTGCTCAAAGATACGCAGATATTTGGAAATATCTTTCTGTTTGCACTTTTGGCAAACCCACAGAATTATTTATTCATTTTTTTAACAATAATTTTTTTGTATATGTCTTCAGTTCACAGCGCGATCTGGCTCTGAGTGCTCGCTGGACATTTGGTCCGCACCAAACAATTTTTAAAGTCTACTGCTTTTATCTCTTAAAACTTCCATTTCTTCTTTTTTTATGTGCCGTGTCCCTTCATCACGTCAGCAATCATGGTCCTCCTCAACTTCCTATATCTTGTATCTCTTAATACCTTTTGTCTTGTATTTCTCCCGAACCCTGCTCTGCGATCGATTTTCGTCGGAGCAGAAACCATGAAAATATTTATAGAAGAGACAGAGGGAAACCACATCCCGCTGGTGAGAAAGCGGCTGAAGTCGAGCTGCCAGGTGGAGACCTATCACGTTACAGATGCTTCTTTGGAGCCTTTCGAGAACCCTGAGATGAATGGCAGCGGCGCCCGACCATATATACCAACAGTATTCAGTGCATGGTCGGATGGTTGATTTGTATACGTGCAAGATGGATTCAGGCGGGAAAAACTTCCTGGCCCGACACAGTCAAGCATTTTGAAAGACACTTTTTTCTTTACATAATTTCCTTTGAGCCATGTATATCGATTTTCTAAGCTTAACTTAGATGTATCACATGACCAATAGTATGGTGCGCACAGTGAAGATCAAACTCGATACCCAGTCGTCTTTGATCTAGAGAGACCAGCTTGCTAACCATTACACCACACCGAAGTGACACTTTGAGCTCTACAGAATTAAATTGTTGCTTGGTGAAAATGAGGAAACCTCAATAAAAAAAAATAGTTTAGATAATTAAAAAAAAAAAGTACGTATAGATAACCGACAAAAGTGTGATTACGTCAAAGGCAGCCGGTTTCAAAGGCAACAATCGGTGAAAATGATTAATAAATGTACCTAGCCATAGATGTCACAATTAAGCGAAATTCATGAAGGTAAATACGTGAAAATTTCAGCTTATATAATATAGTTTTTTTTTTCGAGCAAAATGTGGAATGCCGAGAGGACGCAGAGAAGAGAGAAGAGTAGACAACTCTCGCTAGTCAACTCCTTCGTATGTGCATGATTCCCTCTGACTACCACTCTAAACAGACACTTTTTTCTTTACATAATTTCCTTTGAGCCATGTATATCAATTTTCTAAGCTTAACTTAGATGTGGCACATGACCGATAGTGTGGCGCGCACAGTGAAGATCAAACTCGATACTCAGTTGTCACTGAGCGGCAAGAGACAGGGGTAAGTGGAAATCCATGATCGCTACGTCCTGAAGAAGTAGTAAAGTGTCGGGCTCGAAATTATTATTTCAGGACGTAGGCAATCATGGCCTTCCACGTCTCCCTATCCCTGGTGGCTCTTAGCACGCTTTCTCCTGTAACGTCTCGCAGCCCCTGTTCTGTCATCCACCGTTTTTTTTAATCATATCACCCTGAGCAAAGTGGTAACGCCACTGACGTGCAGGGGGCTACATAAGAGTGAAAAGATTTGGAAAAGAGAAATCCGGAAACTACATCCTAAACAGGGAACAAGGGATGAGCCTCTTCACCTGTTCAATAGATGAGGGTGGAGTGTGAACCGGGTGAGAGTTTAGTCTATCTACTCCAATTGAAAAAAAGATAAAAGAAAAGAGTGAAAAGATTTGGAAAAGAGAAAGCCGGAAATCACATCCTAAACAGGGAACAAGGGATGAGCCTCTTCACCTGTTCAATAGTCCTGGGTGGAGTTTGAACCGGGCGATAGTTTAGTCTATCTACTCTCAGATCAGGTTTTGAAATATGTTATCCGCTGCTTTCCCCTGTGTCTTTTCCCTCTATCTGGCCTGTCAGTATCAGGTTCTCTAAGCCCTCCTTCCTTATTGCATGTCCTAGGAACTTCAGTTGTCCCTTCCTGATGTTCAATATTAATTTCCTTTTCGTTTCCAATGATCTGTGTAGATAGTGAATAGTGGTGGGAGTTTTGTAAGGCGTATAGAAACGAAGAAAAGAGTGCTAGACTGCTACGTGATGTCAGTTCTTCAGTACGACTGTGAATGCTGGACAATATCATCGAAAATGAGGACAAAACTGGAAGCGGCCGAAATGTGGTTCTACAGAAGGATGCTACGGATATCGTGGACTGAGCATACAAGCAACGACGAAGTGTTAGAAAGAATGGCAACAAAAAGGAAATTGATGCTGAGCATCAGGAAGAGACAACTGAAGTTCCTGGGACATGCAATGAAGAAGGAAAGCCTGGAGAACCTGATACTGACTGGTCAGATAGAAGGAAGGAGAGACAGAGGAAGGCAGCGGATAACATATTTGCAGGGCCTGATCAGGTGGATGACGGAACGGGGGTTGCCAGGAGCAACAGGAGCAAACATACTAAGAGCCACAAGGGATAGGGAGACGTGGAGATCCATGATCGCCTACGTCCTGAAGGGACAGGGCACATAGAAGAAGAAGAAGTGGATGACATATGGTTCTTTTTCAATAACTGACCACCTTCTCTGCGTATCACTCAGTTTGTGAGATTGAAAGTATATGTTTTTTTTCAATTTCTCTTTTCATTTCTTCATCATACGTATACTTCATTAAGCAATCTCCAATCGCTAAGTCCGATTAGTCTAAAGATTTTCTTTCGCTTCCGAGTACGCTAGTGTGTTACCCATTCAAACGTTATCTTTCAAGCGATCGAACGATTCCTGACATTCATTATCCCACATGCTTCTTATTTATTTTAATTAACAGTTTGACTAAACTAGAGAATCCTGGAATAAATCTTCCGATAAAGCCCCAATCCTGTTTGATTGTGTTGGGAGTGGCTACCGAGCGTATAGCTTTTACTCTATCAACATCTGGTTGAATTCCCGTAACACTGATTTGAAACACTAAGAACTACGTCTCCAGCATCAAAAAATTCACATTTAGATGGTTTTAACTTCAAATTATGTTTCCTTTACCACCGCATTCCCGGCGGATAACCACATTTCTCCCACTATTGACTATCTCCTCAGGTCGTCAATGATATCTGACCTGGCTAGACTTATTTCTATCGCATATATCGGGCGGATCATATCTTTTTTACCGGTATTCCTTCATATCTTGGGAGTAGCTTTCATATTGAGCCTTCTCCTGGCGTGACAAATCTCCATAGGTTCCTGCATATGTTCTCTCCCTAAGTCCAAC